>JABRWK010000545.1:0-10470 GCA_013372445.1 Hypothenemus hampei | reverse complement strand
ATACAGGGTGTCCCATATAAAACTTTCCACCTGAATATTTCGTTTAATATGAAGTTTTGAAAAAATTCCAAAAACAGGTCAATTGAGATGTCAAGGGGGACATCTTTTGACCGTAAATTGAGGGTTATAGGTTCAGCCTCCTTAACGGGGTAGCAACCTCCTCGAGAATCTTAAATGGCATGGGGGGTCGAGTGGCACATCATTTTAAAGGTATTTCAAAACTGCATCTAGGGGTCTAATTAAATTTTGAATTTATCGATTCCTTTTTGAGAAAAAGAGCCTCAAAAAGTTAAAAATTAAAAAATTGAACATTTTTTTTACAAAAACTATTAGGTTTTCGATACATGTTATAAGGAACTTTTCTCTTGGAAATGATATCCTTAATCGTTGGCTAAATTTATGAAAGTTATTTCTCTTATACCCTGTATGTACGTACAGGGTGTTCAATAAACGTTTACATAAATTTAACTCACGATTAAGGACATCATTTCCAAGAGAAAAGTTCCTTATAACATGTATCGAAAACCTAATAGTTTTTGTAAAAAAAAATTTCAATTTTTTAATTTTTAACTATTTGAGGCTCTTTTTATCAAAAAGGAATCGATAAATTCAAAATTTAATTAGAGCCCTAGATGCAGTTTTGAAATACCTTTCAAATGATGTGCCATTCGACCCCCCATGTCATTTAAGATTCTCGAGGGGGTTGCTACCCCGTTAAGGAGGCTGAACCTATAACCCTCAATTTACAGTCAAAAGATGTCCCCCTCGACATCTTAATTGACCTGTTTTTAGAATTTTTTCAAAACTTCATATTAAACGAAATATTCAGGTGGAAAGTTTTACATGGGACACCCTGTATAGCAAAGCTAGTATAGTACTCAATGTTTTAGACCAGTACTACCAACAAAATTTAATAATGACGGTGCATTACAAAAAAAAAACAGAGTTTATGTCAAAATTCAAATTCAAAATTGCATTTGATTTTGACATGTGTGATTTGAATGTTAGAGAATAACCCCAATGCCGTTTTCAAAACGTTTTCAATTCTACATGGAAACGTAGTATATATAAATTAACGACTGAATAAGAAAGACCCCTGTCGACTGAGAATTTCAGGAAAAGTAGAAAATTTTCTAATTTGTAGACGTAGATATCCAACTTCTCCGCTTTACAGAAGTTCCAATAATTTTGGAAACAAGAAGTGTACTGTTTTAATGTTCCTTCCGTTAGTGAGGCAGTTATTATTGGAATCGCCTCGTCCGGGGTTCTCCTAGATAGGAAGGATTTCCGGATAACCTCCCTGCCACCAAGGAAAGGATCCGAAACAGGGATGTGGTTTCCTAAAAGGGGATAAAAGCAAGTTTTTATTCGGTTTAAAATATATGGCCTTCCCCACAAGCAAGTTCTGGAAAAGCGGGAACCATGGTTTAGAGGGCCAATTAGGCACCACAATTATACCAAGTGAACCTTCCTTCCTGATCTTTTCGAGTACACGTGTAATACAAGAAAAAGGTGGAAACATATAAAAAAAATACTCGGACCAATTAACTGTGAACGCATCTACGCAGATAGATCCTGGGTCTGGAAACCAGGAAATAAACTTAGTACATTTAGCGTTAAGATGTGTTGCAAATAAATCGATCTCTGGACATCTTAGAGTGCGCGCGATCTGATCAAAAACCTCAGTATTTAGTTCGTATTTCGTGTCAATTGATAGTGAACGCGAAGCTCTGTCCGCCCTAAAATTATCTGCTGACGAAACATGCTTGCCTGTATAAAATTGTGTTTCGACTCACACCAGACCCACAACTTCCTTGATATTTTATTTAATTTCGGATATTTTATGCTGCCTCCGCGATTGATGCAAGATATCGCGGTAGTATTATCCAACCTAAGGAGAATATTTTTATCCCTGCAATGCTTTGTAAATGATCTAATTACGAAATAGGCTGCTTAAAATGTCGTTCAAAATCACTTAACGTACGTTAAAAACCATAACGTAACGTAACAAACGAAAACAAAAAAATATATTTACACATTACGAACCACTGTGTGGTCATTTATATACATAATAAGTATCGTAACTATATTATAGTTACGATTTCAATGACAAAAATGTCATCATTTTTTAACTAAAAATTTGGTGAATCATTTTTTCTTCAATATCAAAGGCAGTAATCAAAAACAGATCAAACTTATACAGTGTGGGAAGTTCCACTTATTCCAAAACTTATTTGCGATTTTTAATCAATTGATTGTGGTAAACTTAGAACACACTTTTTTTTGCAGAACACTATAGTATATGGCAGCACAGGTTTCATCCATCACTTTACAAACTGTAAAAAACATAAAAGAACGCTATAATATTGAATCCAAGCAAAAAATGCAAACAGTTCTTAAGAACCGTAAAGCAACTGCTAGTCGATGCTCTGGACTCAGCGGCTTTCGTTGGCTTTTTTTAATCAAATATGGGCCAACGATATGTAACAATTTATCAAATTGTTCAGTGGTCATTTTAGTGTATTGAAAAAATATTTTTGTATCGTACAACCTCATTTCTTGTACGAGATTGATCCCTTTATTGATTATAATAATTATTATTAACAAAGAAAAAAAATTATTCACCAAATTTTTAGTTAAAAAATGATGAGATTTTTGTCATTGCAATCGTAACTATAAATGACCACACAGTGGTACGTAATGTGTAAATATTTTTTTTTTTCGTTTGTTACGTTACGTTATGGTTTTTAACGTACGTTAAGTGATTGTGAACGACTCTTTAATCTCTAAGTAGTTAATGTATTCCTTTGACTCGGAATCATTCCAAAAACCACAACTATTCTCCCCTGTAGTCACCCCCCCCCCCATCCTGACAAGGAAGCATCCGAAAAAACTTCAAGGTCGTAAGTTGTGACATCAATATTTCTACCCGAGCCTATCTGTTCTCCCCACCAAGTGAGTTCCTTGAGCGAGTCCTCTGAGATATCCATGAAACCCTCATAATTCTGAGAACAATTGGATAATGCTAAATATTTTTCGTGTTCTAATGTTTTCAGGTGGACGAAACCATATTCAGTGGCAGGAAATGTGGCCACCAAACGATCTATTAATCGGGCGAATGTTCTTATAGGCACTCTTTTTGGCCGCTCCTGGATTTTTTTGATCTCCTGTCTGATTTTTTCGATCCTATCTACTTTCAGAGAAATCAACATGTTAACCAAATTATATTGAAGACCGAAGATGATTATACGTTGTTTAGGCGCTCTAGAATTTTTCTCTTTATTAATTATAATACCTAGTGATACTAAACTTTCAATAGCCCTTTGGGCAGATCTCACACACTCCGATCTGTCCTTGTCAATTATGAGTATATCATCTAGATAAAAGACCGCGAGAATATTAGCCTGTCTTAATTTACGTGCCACCTCCTTTAAGATTTTTGAAAAAATGTAAGGAGCTAAATTTAACCCGAATGGGAGGCATGTGAACTCGTAAAGAGTTCCATAGAATTCAAAACGAAAATATTTTCGATGAGACTTATGAATTGGGACCATAAAGTAGACGTCTTGCAAATTTAATTTTGCCATAAAACAATTCTGTGACAATAGCTTCGATACCGTTCGATGGTCTTCCAGTTTGAAGTGACGGTTAACAATAAACCTATTTAATTGTTTTAAATTTAAGAGAAATCTATGAGAACCATTAGGTTTTTATTTAAAAAAAAGACAAAATAAACTGTCCTTTTGTTGGACGACATTTTTCGATAACGCCTTTCTCTTTTAAAATATAGATTGAGTCTTTGTAAAGTAACTTCTGGTTTTCCTGGATTCTTACCCAAGGGACCCGAGACTTTCTAGGCCTATTGTGGAAGGGGATTTTTAGACCCCTGATCCAGTCTAATACGATTTCATTGACCGGAAGGTTCTCCCAAGAAGAAGAAAACTTACGAAGTTGGCCTACGTATTTCTTTACCTTTTGCTCATTGATGACTATTTCCTGTATCGACTCGCCGATTGATGCTGATCCCTCTTGTCCATCTTGGTCTCCTTGCGGAAAAACACACTCGATCGGTAACCTCCCTCTCCTTTCCGTTCTTCCTTCTGTCTCTTTGAAGTTCTGGCGCGAATAGTTTAAAGACTTTTGCGCGTAGACTCCAGAGGGGCCCGCCCCGGATGGGGTAGGTGCTAGTTTAGATCTCTGAAACTCCACACTTGCCTTTTTTAATGCTTTCTCGTTCTGGAAATTTTTCGAGAATTTTGCCCAAAATAGAAATTCATCCACAGGGACTGTTTTGGCTATTTTCTTGCAGTCCTTATTCAAAAAAGGTAGGATGTTAAACCGGCGGTGCTTGGATAAGGCTTGGTGGACATTTGAAAATAATTGGCAAGCCTCTGCCAGAGTTTTAATATTATCACCCAATTTTTTTGAAGCGCCCAGTCCTTGGTTTACCACTGATGCCACCGCAGCGATAGCCTGACTCAATTGTTGTTGAAGAGATGACAGGAATCTGTCCTGATTTGATGCGATTGTAGACAGGCATGGCAAAATTTCAGGATTGATTTTTGGGGGAAGCAGAGGCAAAAAAGGTTATCTGGGACCCTATACTTTGATAATGAGAGGTCGCGTTGTGCCTCCTGCAATCCGTCTGTGAGTACCCGATTCTAACGGGAGGCAATTTCTTCATTTATCGCCGGCCCAAGTTCCTTGTTTTCCTCAGCTTTGGAACTAAATATGTCAAAATTAATTTGTTCCAGCTCCTGGACCTCTGTTCAATTTCGGTATCTACCCTTCCCTGTTGTTGCAGTTCGAAGAAGGAGGAGAGAAGGAAAACCACTCGGCTCCCTTTTTTAAGTTATGCCAGATTCACAATCGTCAATCCGATGTACTTTAGTATTGTTAATCTTAAAACGGTCCTAACGTTGTTCATCCCACTAAAAATTACAATTTAAAGGATTAACAAGGTACCTGAAGAGACTGAAGAGTCAGAAGATGAGTCCGGTNAAAATTATAAATTCTGTAACGTTTAAAGTGGAATTGATAGTTTTATGCTTAGGAGCTTGCACTTTAATAACCACAATAATGTATGTCTATGATGTATTCTTTTATGAAGATCGACTGTTGCTGCAATTATTTTTCAGGAAAGGTTTTATTAACACATGAACATCTTTATTTTCACTAAAGTAGCAATTGTTGTAGATTCAATCCTGTATCAAATGGTTCGAATTACTATGTGCTGTATTGTGGTGTTTTCATGTTTTATCACAATTGCTTCTCCAATGCATTTTATTGTTTTTTTATTCTATTCTCAAATACAGGTATTTCAATTACTGGACAAAATTAAAAGGTTTGACAGAAAAATGTCAAATGAGAATGTGGATGAACAATCTGTTCTTGAAAATTTGAAAATATTTGGGCAACGTTACTTGGATATTAAAAGGTGCAATGTATATACAGGGTGTCTCAGCGAGACTTGATCATTAGAAGTATTTGGAGAACTATTGACTTTAAAAATCTGAATATTTCAGCATAGGCCTTTGTCGACCTGATCTATCGTCGGAAAATATTTTCATCTTAGTACTTCCGGTTACACCGGAAGTAGCCACCAACTTTGTTATTTTAAATGGAAATCCCCATTGTTTATGTTATTTTCGGATTCCCCGTCAAATTCTAAGACTATTTTATGTAAGGTGTCTCATCTCTAAAATTTACCGTTTCCCAGTTATTCGAGAAAATTCGAAATTTTTGACAGCTGCACGCATCCACAGAAATCATTATCGTACCTTAACCGCTGCGAATTTTGGAATGACCTTACATAAAATAGTCTTAGAATTTGACGGGGAATCTGAAAACGACATAATAAATGGGGATTTTCATTTAAAATAACAAAGTTGGTGGCTACTTCCGGTGTAACCGGAAGTACTAAGATGAAAATATTTTCCGACGATAGATCAGGTCGACAAAGGCCTATGCTGAAATTTTCAGATTTTTAAAGTCAATAGTTCTCCAGATACTTTTAATGATTAAGTCTCGCTGAGACACCCTGTATATATTATATATATAAGAATGTTTATTTTTTATTTTTCTTCTTATTTTTATTTGTTCTTAAGAACTTGTCCCAAGATAGAGTTTTAGGCGCTCTACAAGTTAAAAAAAATATCAAAATCGAACTGCAAATAAAGATTTTACAGGGATATTCCTCTCTAAATTGGGCATATTTCGTTGCCCTGTAACTTTTTTAAGATCAAACCTTTTTTAATGAAATTTGGGGTAGAACTATTTGAAATTATTCTAAACACGACCCCGAAGTCAAATTAAGAAAAAAAATCCCTAAACGGTTTTCTTGAAATTTGGCCATGAAAAAGAGGCAAAGTAGGCCTTGGTTTTTAAGCGAATGCGGCAAGAGATTGTCCCAGGATAGAGTTTTTGATGGTCAACAATTTAAAAAAAATCATCAAAATCGGACTACTATAAATAAAGATTTTACAGGGGTGGTTCGGTTTTAAATGAGCCACACTGTATATACTATATATATATTGTTTCTAAAGATAAAAATAAAATTAAAAAAAGGTTTTAAATGAGAGCTGCTATGCTTCATGTATCATGTTAAATAAAAAATAAGGTTTGAAACAAAAATTATTTAAAAAATTTATAACTGAATATGTCATTTTTTCTTTAAATAAACTAAAATAAACTGCACAAAATAAAAATTTATATTTACTTTTTCGATTCTTCGATGTTGAACGTAGTTTCCTTTACTACAGCTAGTAATTGTGGTCCATCGAACCATTTAAATCTAAGATTCATACTTAAATTTCTCGAGTATTATTATGTTTTGGCGTAAGACATGATACATGAAACATACTTAGAATTTTACATAGAATTCAAAAATTAAATAAAACATAAGTGTTTCCGTTTGAAAAAATGAAGTTTGTGGTCGTAACTTGGTTTTTGGTTACCCTGTATACATGGATTTAACATCAAAATAACCGCAACCAAAAATAAAAATCGACGTGTCTGAGGATTTTGGCCATAGATGTTTGCGGTATTAGTTATGTGGATTATTCCACCCAAATCTTCCACACTGTATGTATGTTAAACGTAAATTTTTAACTACACTATTCATATGTAATTTCAATTGTAAATTTCTCGATAACTGTTGAAGTTAAATATAGAACATATTATATGAAATATATTCAGAATTCGAAGCAGATTTCAAAAATGAAATAAAAAATAGATGCTTCCATTTGAAAAAAAAATGGAAGTGGTTTCTGGAAGTTGAATGTTCAAGGGGGAGTTTTTTATTATAACTTTAGAAGGATAACTAGCTCTCATTTAAAACCTTTTTTTAATTTTATTTTTATTTTTAGAAGCAATGGAGATATGCTCTGTTAAAGACATTGTGGGACATCTTATATAATATAAAAAATGGCGAACTTTGAAAAATTTCGGTTTTTTTCGGAAAAACTCAAGAAATAGATAGAAAAAGATTTCTAATATTTTGTTCGTATTTTTTGTAAAGTGCGTTTAAAAACGAACAATTCACAAAAAACCGTCTCATTTGTTTAATTTTTGAAGAGTTATGACTGAAAAAAAACACCATATTTTTGAAGAGTTCATAACTCTTTTCCGGTTGAGCAAAAAAAAATTACAAAAAAGTCATAGAGAGGTATTTAGTAGGGTACTATAAGATATTACAATTTCAGCCAAATTAAAAGGAGTCGGGTTCAAAAGTGGTCGATTTGGCTTGGAATACCCCATATACATACACATCATGCACATGAGGACCGCAAAAAGTTTTGACATTTGAAAAATAGAGTTTATGTTTTTTGAAGCTAG
Source organism: Hypothenemus hampei (assembly GCA_013372445.1). Lineage (NCBI taxonomy): Eukaryota > Metazoa > Arthropoda > Insecta > Coleoptera > Curculionidae > Hypothenemus > Hypothenemus hampei. Next base: position 2,634 of record JABRWK010000545.1, on the reverse strand, counting down.
ATATGACTTTTTCAACGAGTGATAGTGAAAGGTCATTTTACATATTGCTATTGGATATCAAAATTGTTATTACATATGTTTATTTATCCGCATTCAACTGCACAGATCGTTGCTACGGCTTTACAGTCTTTGTGTGAAGGGGTGAGAAGTCAATATTTTCTTACAATAGACTTATGCACTTTAATTTATTATTTTCATTTTAGTTTTTTGCATTTTTATTGTGCCGGCATTTAATCTTCAACAAAGAACTTCCTTCTGTGGATTAAAAAGAAATAGTTATTTATTTATATCCATTTAATGTGAAATAATAATTTAGTGGATTTTGACTGACATAGATTAATTGACTTCTGGGTTACGGGACGCTTTAGGTAAACCTACAATTTTGAGAAAAAAGAAAAAAAACATATTTTTGGGCTTCTTAGGACATTCTCTAACAAAATAAATATGGATCATTTTCATTTTTTCATTTTTTCCGTTTTTTTTATTTTTTTCAATTCTTAACTGTCTTACGGGACCGTGGAATGAAGAGGGGTGCTGGGTGGGGTAAAATAACATCTAATAAGTAAAGAATATCAAATATGTTGCAATCAAAATACAAATCCACAGAAGAATTATTCATTTTAATCTTAGGAGGAATATGAAAAACAAACTAAACACAATTACCAAGACAATAAGTAATATATTATAACATATTATGTTAGTCAGAAAAAAAGAGGTAATGTAAGGTTAGGTTAGGTTAGGTTAGGTTAGGTTTGGTTAGCTTAATTTAGGTTAGGTTGGCTGTTGGGCGTATACGGAATAATAATTTACCCCACCCAGCACCCCTATTCACTTCACGGTCCCGTAAGACAGTTAAGAATTGAAAAAAATAAAAAAACGAAAAAAAAAATAGAAAAAATGAAAATGATCCATATACATATATTTTGTTAGAGAATGTCCTAAAAAGCCCAAAAATATGTTTTTTTTTCTTTTTTTCTCAAAACTGTAGGTTTACCTAAAGTGTTCCCGACCCTAATTTTCATTCGTAAAAAATAAATTATCAAAGGTTATTCCTTAAAATATTCCCTGTAGAAAAAACAGTGTATGTTGTGTGTCATATATGAGGAACGAAGTTTTCTGACATGACTTCACTCATTTAATGCATAAATATTTATTTCAATATCCTTATGCATTGAACAGAACTATTAATTGTTCACTTCATTCTAATGCTGTTCATTGAGCTTCAGACAAGGCCTTTTCCAAGCCTCTATGAGTTGTTTTCATGGATAAATAGATGTCTTTTAAAATTGCTCAGTTTTAAGTCACAAAACTCGAAACATTTTAAGACCCCACGTACAAAGAAAAATCATAAATTATATGATATGATAATTTTTAGCTTTCACTACGAAGCTTTGGAAGTCTCTCACTTGTATTTAACTACTTATAGTATTACAGGACTGACCGTAGGAATATCTTCGTTGATCGCAATGTTTTTTGTGAGTTTTTTCATTAAATTTTCATTAATCAAATAACATTTTTTGTCTATTTTAGTATAATGCCCCACAAGGTCCTGCATTAATCAATTTCTTTGTATATATTTCTTTCGTCTATGGTTTAACTGCTGTTGTACAAGAATATGAAGATACAGTAAGTGGTTTATGTATTTATTATTTTAGAGAGGCAAGTGATGCTATCGTCAGAGATATAGTCATTTCTATATTAGAAAAAACATTTTTTTCTTCACTTCAGCCTTCTTAACTACGTTTACAAATTACTGTGGTAGTTACAGTTACAGTTGATATTTCTTTAAGCAAGAACGCGTTTCCCATGCGTTGTACGATTTAAAGTGGTATTTGTGGAGTGCGAAATGCCAAAAATTTCATCTACTTTTGATGGGCCAAATGGCGCAGGAACTTAAAATACCCATTTTATTTGTGCTCCATGCAGATTTCGAACTATTTAAAAGGGTAACAGAAATAATTCCTTTGGATGGTTAAATTGAGTGACAAGAAAATGTTAATTTTAGTTCCTCAGAGTAACATACACTGCAGCGAATTGCTTTCTTACTTTAAGACAGAAGCATCATTAACTATTTTGTAATTAAGCTATAGGGTAAATCTGCAAATTACTGTTATTAAAAAAAATATTCAATTGATAATAATTATGGTCATTATTTTAATATTAGCATTAATTTTGTATTACAATTTCCTTTGTTTATATACCCAAGCGGTAGATAGAATTATGTACCCTGTAGGTAAAAACGAACATTTTTGCAAAATTAAAATTTGTTACATTCATTTTTAGTTCATTTGAAGAAGTGACTTCTTCCTAATATGACCACTTCAATATGCAGGTAGAACTGTGAGTGGTAACATTTGGAACTGGCTTCGAATTGCTTCAAAAGTTCATTCTTCATTCATTCTGTTTTCTAGTAGATATGAAAATGAAATAAATGGAAAAGTTGAGATTCTCATTCAATATTTTATTTCATTCAGCTTTCCATATGCATACGATTATATTAATACGGCCAATGGCAAAAGTGTTGCGTGCCTTAAGTATTTTAATTTTTATGCATAATATGCTGTTGATCATTGTAAGTATAGGTACTGGTCCTTAATAAGTATTTATGACAAATGCACCCTAATGAACGAGTCA
>JABRWK010000544.1:0-13236 GCA_013372445.1 Hypothenemus hampei | reverse complement strand
TGAAAGCTGGTAATTTTTTGGATTAAGCCTACCGATATGCTAAACTCATATATGAAATTTGGTTAAAAAATCTTAAACCATTTGGAATTTAAAAAATAAAGAAATGTCCTTTTTTTAAACTTTAACACCCTGTATCTCGATAACGAAGCATTTCGGGACCAATGTTTATATGAACTTTTTTGCTTATTTTGTTGAGAGGAACCTCCCCTAGACTTTTGTCCCCACAACTCTGGGACACCCTGTATACATAGATTGCAAAAGTAGGTACTAAATTTTGAATAATACTGAATGAACCTGAAAGTGAGGCCTTTTTTTCAGAAAAAAATCTCACCAAAACAAAGTTGTTTGACACGGTTGATATAAGTTTTAAAATAATAGAGATATAGGAAATTTTTTATTCCACTCTTTTAGTTTACAAATCATTGAAAATTGAAAAAACAAATCATAGAAATTGTTCGACGTTGTCCCCATTTGTTTCTTGTACCCATAGTCTTGCAAGAAGTCATATGGCTCTAGTTACCGTGGAGATCATAAAATTGATCTGTTCGTGCTAGGAAACTCAAGAATGAAAAAACAAACTAGATGGCAAAAATGTGGTGCGGCACTATCAAATGGGCCAATAAGCGTACCATTAACCATGTCGGTCCACACGTTAAAAGAAAATCATTGTTGAAAATTACTTACAATTAGATGAACACTATTGCAGATTTTCTATTGCCAAAACATGAGTGTTATAAAAAAATTTTTAGGTTTTGTATTTTTTTTCCTTTTATTCTTTAGTTGTGGAGCTTAACAAGCGATAACAAGGGGCTGTTACTGTAGGAGTATGTGCACATCAAATAAATAAGGACAACTTCGAACAATTTCTATGATTTGTATTTTGTCTAACAGGACAAAATCTAAAAATTCCTGTAACTCCGATATTTTAAAACTTTTGTATCAAAAATATTTTTTCTTTTTGTGTTGGTGAGATTTGCTGTTAAAAATGCCTTCAGATACGAGCTGTAACATTTTAATCTATTTTTTAAGATATGAACGTGAAAACTCACAAATTATTTTCTGAGTATTAAATTTGATAATAATTTCTAGATTAAACAGACATTAAATATATTTTCAAAATCTTTAATTTACCTTTTCACTGCTTTTTTTTAATTTTGATAAATTTTTAACGCATAATTAGTTCTCCAATAGAAAACATTTGTACACTTATTTAATCGAACCAGAGGTATATGGGCTCTATCCGTTTTTCGACAGTTTTTTCCTCCTTTTTGTTAGTTCCATCAAAAGGGACATACAGTATGTGCTATGAAGATGGATGATAGAACAAGAAAAGCTCCTGTTAGTTGCATGATTGAACTTGAGTTATTATGTGAAAAAGAAAAAAAAGGTTGTTTTTTTAAATTTTTTAAATGTTGTTCATTATGTTATCAATCATCATTGTCATGTACGACACATCAGACGACGTACATGCTAATTGTGGACGGAATCAATTCATATCTATGTAAAGAATACAACCGAAAAATAATAGATCTGAGATAGGATTATCTAATAGTGACGTAATGTAAAATAAACTAGGTACACAGTTTATAGCTCAGCTTAGACGTCAAACCTAAAAACTGTATAATTAATTTGAAAATGTAGGCCCTTTTAGAAGTGTTTCTTCGAAGCAATAGATAAATGGGTATCTAAAACTTTACGTGAAAAAAATATGGAATGAGGTTTATTTCCAACTAAAGGTGTTATTAAACAAAATTCAAATTCCTGGGAAACATACAATCCACAATTGAGTTATGGGAGGATCTCTTATAGTGAGAAAGTAAAGGTTGCTATCCAAGTTCAACTCAAAGAATTATTGAAAACCACTAATTATAAGTAGAAACTGTAAAAGCTTAGAATTATAGGCAATTGCTTCAAATACCTGCTTTAAATAGAAAACGATAAGAGTTCATAATTCCAGTGGGGTGGTGATGCAATGAATATTGCTCGAACAGATTGTCCTTTTAAAAAATATATTCATAATCGATTATAAGATTTGGCTCTATATTGTAAACAGTTATTTTATATTTATAATTAACTAATTAAGTAATCATTTCCCATGTTCTGTACCTGCTTTGACATACAAAAAGTATACTAATAGTTTTCGATCTGTCAATTTTTAAATTTCTCATAATAACAGAACTATTTATCTACAACTTTATTATTTAAAAATTAGTCCTCATCCAAGTCCAAGATGCACTTACAAATTTGCATAAAAAAAATAGGGTATGTGTGGGGCAGTGTTACACGTACTAACACTCCCTTTTGAAATTAGTAAAAGTGACTCGAATGCTTATTTAACCCCTTAATGGTGGTAAATATTCTAAAAAAATGCATTAAATTCTTTTTTCCCGTTGAGTTTATTACATGTTAAAAAGTCTATTACAAACGGAAACGAGTTTAGTTCGGTCTTCATAGAATAGACATTAATATTTCTCTTGCCTGAACTCGGTTCGAGCGTCACAAATATTGCAAGTTTGACTTACCCGAACTGTATTCGGGTAACAACACTGGCAAGGGGTTAAAAGAAAGTATATGTGATTTTGACTGTAACTGGTGCAGTGGCTAAAACCGGGACACTTACCCTACATACGTTCGATTATACAGGTTATCCCTAAAGGCTTTGACCAAACTTTACCAATGTAATATATGAAACCAAAACATAAAAAAAAGTTCCCATAATCGTAGGTCCGCAATGTCTTCGTTTAAGAGGTACAGGGCGACCATTCACTCTAAGACATCAGCTTTAGATGAATTTTTACAGAAAACCGTTGCTTCTAGCGACATCGATAAAGTATACCTTTTTTAAGGAGAAAAGATGGGAGAAAAGATTTGGCCAGTCGAAAGTGACATATAGTGGTGCGCAAAAAATTAGGGTCAATTCAAATGTGATGGAACCTTGTATGTGGCGCCCTTTATGCTAAATCAAAACAATAAGACAATATTTGGCTTTTGAGGTATAAAGAACTCCCGTCTGCCCAATTTCATTCGAATATTACATCGTTGTCCACAGATATTAAAAAGAAGTCCAATAAAAATTAAACTTCAACATCCTGTATCCCTTAAACGAAGACGTTGCGGACCTACGTTTATAGAAACTATTTTTATCCTTTGGTTTCAGATCATATTGGTGGAGATCTTTAAGACTAATTTGTATAATCTGTTTAAAATAAGAATTCACAACAGAGGAATATAGAGATACAAAATCAGTTAATGTAGGTTAAAATTCGATTACTTTCGAAAATATCGAATAAAAACCGAAAATTTGGATTTTTATTTTTCACTAAACATCAAAAACTATGATTCGGAAACATGACATTACAACATTATTAGTACTTGTTGTCTGACTTTCTACTAGTGTAGTCGGTTTTTTTTCTCACAGATTGGTTTTTGAAATGTCAAGTCAACAAACGTGAAAACGTTAAACCGTATTTTGTTTATTTATTTAGGTATTACATAATTGATTGAAGAAATGAAGTTCTCAAGTGACGAAAAGTATGATTTAATTAGAATATTTTATTATTGTCAACGAAACATGTTTTGTGCGTTGAAAATATATTGTGTCGTCTGAAGACGTTCGTTTCTATTTATTTTAATAACTTATATGAGCTATTCGACAATTATAATTTTCATGTGATTGTATGAGGTATTTTCTTTCGTTTTGGAGAAAAATGAAAAAGAAAATCATTTTTTGGTTATAAACTGTAACCGCTGTGGCGTTGTTGATTTGTACGAAGTAAAGTTCCTAGATAATTAGAGTACCGCGGTTTGCCGCCATTTTGCCTCCAAAATTTGGAGTCTAAATGTAGGAGCGAAATTTAAAATCTATTTGACAAAAAATGACAGAAAATTCATTTCAAAGATCATTTTTCTTGTAACTTCCCAAACTAATTTTTCAGTATTCGAAATAAATAAGAAATATTATTAAAATATGTAAAAAGGATCTTTGAAATGAATTTTCTGTCATATTTTGTCAAACAGATTTTAAATTTCGCTCCTACATTTAGACTCCAAATTTTGGAGGCAAAATGGCGGCAAACCGCGGTACTCTAATTATCTAGGAACTTTACTTCGTACAAATCAACAACGCCACAGCGGTTACAGTTTATAACCAAAAAATGATTTTCTTTTTCATTTTTCTCTAAAACGAAAGAAAAGTGCCAGCTAAAATGAATTGTACATCATGTACAACATGTGCTATAAATTTCATTCAAGTCGGTGAGGGACAGTTCGCGACCTCCCTTTGTAAATAAAACAATTTGATAATAAATTAATCATCCATCCTCCTCCGAATCCAACATATATTTTACACGATATGGATAAAAGATAACCACAAGATATTTTTTGAAAATGTTAAATAAAATTGAAGGAATTTGATTTATTTACAAACCTCCCAAAAAGAATAGCCCTAAAGTTACATAACTAGAAACCAATAATGTAGTTAATTTAATAAATTGTTCTTTTCTTTGTGATATTGGAAGTTAAGGCCGTGTTAACTATTAGATAACGGATAATATGTTTATGCCAATAATGCACATAGCCCCAGAAGGCAATTTTTCATCTTTAATTAAACTTAAATGTCGGAGAATTGTGACAACAGAAAGCTATAAATCCTACAAAACTAAATCAACGAAAAGTTTTCATCAAAGTAATATTCAGCGCAAGTCCCTTTTCCTCGCTAGATGTTAGAAAGATACAAGAAAATAATAATTTTATAAGTGACATAATTTGGAGCAATGAGTGTAAACTTAGGAATTGCAGTATTTTCCACAGAAAAAATGAACAAGTACAGTCTAAAGAAAGTCCAAAGAGTTCAGGGAAATTTAATCGCAAATTAAATTAGAGTTAAATGTTTGAATACGATTCTGTGATAATATTAGGTCTCTTTTTGTACAAAGATAATTAGAATTCCCAAAATTACATATTTATAGTTTTTAAATAATCAGTTTCAAGTTTACTTAATTGCGCCGACCAGACAAATATGCGTACGGCTCAGACATAATACCCCCTTGCACATAGTAATACACAAATCATTAGTTTTTTAAATATGTAGTCTTATAAAAAATTGATCGGGAATCGCGAATTTGAGCGCCATCTTTAAAAATGGTGCCCAAAATTGTTTTTTTTTTCAAAAAATGTAAAAAGCGGTGGCTTTCTTAAAAAGCATTTCTGAGCCCAAAGTTATAGAAATTTTATTTCATATTTTTGTATTTATCACCGTTTTCATTTTGTAGCAGTTAATTTAGACACTCCTTAAGACTTTATTACTGATATCCACCAGAAACCTGAGCTAATTAGAGCATGAAGTAGGTACTATTGAGAATATTTTTTAATACTTTTTCAAAAGTAGTATAAGTCCTTTCATGGGCATAAAAAATTGAAAATTTGTTGACCAGTGTACCTAATTATTAATATTTTATTAATTTTTTTAAGGTAGGTGGTATGTAAGTCATGTACAGTGTAGTACTCTTAAAACGATACCACAGCTGTAAAATCTTTATTTTAAGTTCAATTTTGATAATTTTTTTCGGGCATTTAAAATTCTCTATTGAGATACCTGCTTATCGTACTCGTTTAAAATAGAAGACCCACTTTGTCTCTTTTGCAATGGCCAAAATTCAAGAAAATTTCGTTCAAAAAGGTTTATTCAAAAAAGAAGTTACAGGACAATGGAATTTGCTCAATTAAAAGCAAGACACTTCTGTAAAACCTTTATTTACAATCCAGTTTTGGTAACTTTTTTTTAAGTTGTAGGGCATTTAAATCTCTATCTTGGGATAAGTTCTAAAAAAAATAATAATAAAAATAACTTGCTGTTTTTCAGTGTTTGAATTTAAGAATTTTTAATTTTTTATTTGTTTTCTTATTCCTTTTTATTTTCATTTTTTAAGAACTTACCCCAAGGTGGAGTTTTATATGCCTTTCAACTTAAAAAAAAGATCAAAATCAAACGGTAAATAAAAATTTTACAGGGGTGGATTTTAAGTGAGCCACACTGTATGTTGAATAGTTGAAATTGATAAAGTTTTTAGAAACATGCTTCGTCCATAAAAATAAAATATTCTAATTAAATCACATTTTTCTTAATTTGACAACTTCAGTTTTGATAAATTTTGTTTACCATCTCTATTAAATTTAAAAAACACAGAAACTTAAAATTATTAATCGTAATTTGACGTTTGGATGTTTGTTGACTAGTCTAACGTGTTCCAATTCAAGATTTACAATTACATGTAGGAGACTTTTTCTGAATTTGACTTGTAGCTCAATGAAGATGCTGTGATACTAATCGAGGATGATAATTCATAATTTGCAAAAGAAAAACAGAAAGAGTTGCATAAAGTCGTTAAAGGTAATGGAAACAGTTAAACATTTCTATAGAATGGTCCGAGGACAACAACGTAGCTATACGAAGAATAGAGAGGGCCTTCTGTCGAGACTAAGAAATTATCAAACAAAAAAAGAAATTACTATTTTTGACTAGATTTAGTACATATAAATACATAATATTATTATATCTTCAACTATACAGCCTGTTCAAAATGAAGTCGGCACTATTGCTAATCATTTTATTATACACGGTACGAATTCGAGTAAATTAGCAAACTAGTGTATTTTTCGTGATGATCGTTGTGCTGATTTCACAAATACTATTGGACGTCAGAGTTACATGATATCAACAAAAATATACTTTTTTAAATAGAATGCCTTATATTTAGTATGATTATTAGATAGAGAGTAAAATTCCTAACAAAATTTGTTTAACACTTCATATTGCTTAACTGTCCAGTAATCGCTCACGATGCCTGATACCAGGATGACGTTATATTCTTATGGTACAATTCATTGCGCGAGCAGTGGAGAGTTAAATTAATAAAAATGTAGTTATTTACGTTTGAAACTCCAAAGTGTCTGTCGTAGGCGGCTGTGCATCTCATTGACAGACGCAAATGAATCGAACGTGTTGACTTGTCGATCTGTCATATTAATCAGTATTTCTAAATCATTTCGTGTCAGTTTGATATTTTTTAATTTTTTAAAATGGTTTTTAGACATTTAGAAAAATGCGATACGCTTGAAATGTACATAGCGTGTCAAAAAAAACGTACGTAACGATTAAAAACGATTCCGCACAAATAAAAAATGAAATGAATCCTGTATTAATTGAAAAAATACTGACCTGTTCATTATGATTGATCCATGATGCTTCCATTTCGTTTCCATATTTGAGTGCTATTGCATTGGCTTTTCTCATTATCTGAAATGCTTCGTTGTATTTATTTGTAACGCAAACGTGAAAATACGCTTTCAAATGGTATAATCTAAAAAATCAATTACAAAATTACTATTTACGTTTTCTTGAATGTATTACGAATTAAATAAAAAGTATAACCTTGGTCGAATAAGAGAGACCGTTTTTCCAGCTTTAAACAACCTCTTAAATAATTTTTTGATTTTCACTTGTAACATTTCAGATGTTTGTATGTTTTTTCTATCTAGTTTCCACACCAACATTATAATAAGACCCTCCAAATAGTAAAGGGCCGTTAACAGATTCTCCACATTTTCGCCTTGAGGTTTTACATTAAATTTGATAACTTCTTCATCCCAAACGAATGCTCCTTCCCAGTTGTTCGTACGAATATTCCTAAAGGAAACAATATCTATGTATATTAGGGTGGTCCTTAAAAAGGTCATTTTTATTCCACCCTCTAAAATTCTTTAAAATATTTTAAAAAAATTCCTGTAAATTTTCAACCCTTACTATTAACATGAATCCGACCGAAGACGATGGAAATTTTAAATGAGAAAACACATTTAATTTTTAAAATCAAACTTTGAATTTTTATAATTTCGCTGATAATCAACGCAAAAATTTTGAATTCACACACAAATGTAGGCACTTACACACCCGCTCATGGAAGTATGGACATTTCATGAAAAATTTATTTAACCATCCAGCGAACGCGAATCTCACAGATCCGTTTTGTTTATCTCGTGCTTATTTTTCATCGCGTTTTTTGTTGAAATAAACATTTAAATCCTTAAAATATGTCTCTATAATTACTACTTTCAAAATTTTACCTAAACGGCAATAAACCTGTGAGGTCTCCGTGTTCTTTTATACAACTTTTGGACCGCACCTCCTTGAGGGTTAAATATTCAAATAACACAAACATTTGTTAAGAAGTACATTATTATATAAAGCTAAAAATCATCATAAATTGTAGAAACAATTTACTTGAATATTAAACATCTTTTCTTCAACCCAAACTACCTTACTGAGTCCATACTTCCATGAACGGTAGTGTATATGATATATAAAAGAGTGCATTGGAAAAAATTTTTAATCTTTATTTGGGTGCTTCTATTGAAATTGAGGTTAACCATATTATCTTGAAACAAAAACGCCTAGAAGCACTCTAAATAAAGATTAAACATTTTTTTCAATGCACTTTTTTATTCATCATATAAGTACCTATACTTGTGCCGGATTAAATTTTCTTTTGTCGATTATTACCAAAGTTATAAAAATTCAAAGTTTGATTTTAACAATGACATATGTCTTTTCTTATATAAAACTTTTTCGCCTTCGGGGTAAATTAAGGGCTAAAAATTTACAGGATTTTTTTCAATTATTTGGAAGAGTTATAGAGGATGGAATGGTCAAAATTCAAAAATGACCTTTTTAAGGAACACCCTAATGTCTATGTACCTAAAACTTTTTAATAAAACAAGAATATACTCATCAAAACTTAAAGAAAAATAGAAAAAAATTGAAGGTGCTTATCATAATAATGAATGAATAATAATAATACAATTATAGGAAAAACTGTGTCTGAGTGGACTGTATCACTGTTCTAGAGTGCCCATCCAATTCTTAATTGTAACATGCCAATGCGGTAATGCTAAAGTATGAAATATCAAAATGTTTTTGATACTATTAACAGACGGTTGACATTTATTTGCAAATACCGTGCGTTTGAAAAAATTTCCGGTCAAGTAGGCTTTGGAATTATCTGGCACCCAGTCCGTATGTCGTATATTTATTAACAGGATCGTATTTAAGGGAGGTTAGATTTAGTTATTTATACTCTAGACTACGTAGAATCAGTGGGCTCGACATCTATACTGAAGAGTGTACTCAATGCTAAATAAACGTCCCTAATTGGAGAAGGACGGTATAATTTTTGAGTCCAAACCTTATCTTTGTCTGATTTGTTGTTAGTTGATATTTGAGTGATGACAGTATTTAAGAAAAAAAAGGATAGATTTGGACTTGAAATATCCTCTCACTCTGCCCAAACCATTCCATAAGAGTGCACTCTCCAGTATAGGTGTCGAGCTCACTGCGTAGAACATATCAAAAACATACGAGCTCGATATCAAATAATTCCAAAGCCTACTTGACCGGAATTTGTTTCAAATGCATGGTATTAGTTGTGTAGGGCTATTAGTTTAGTCAACATGTGGCAATTGAGAATTGGGCGACGTCTCTAGAACTGTATCCACTCAGGCATAGTTTCCCCTGTAATAATAATAAAGGATGTTCCAGTAAAACTGCATATTTTAATTGTTGAATAAAACTCATTATTTATTTTAGATTGATTGTCATTTATGTATTAATGTATAGTACAGATCTTCCCATTAAATGTGAAAAATAATATTTAGCAAATGGTTGATTTTGTTGATAAATTCTCATTTTTTTTAGAAAATTTTCAATAATACTTTCGCATAATTGCTGCTTAATATCGATAATAACATGCCTGCTTTCAAATTTCAGCTGTTGAATAGTTGTTGGATTATTCGTATATACACAGGACTTATAAAAAACTCCAAGGGAAATAATCACAAGGTTAAGCTTTATGATTTGGCTAGCCAATTCTGATCGCTGTGACGTGAGATGACACAACTTGGAAATTGTTTGTATACTGTGATACAAAATTAATTATTTACATTAATTGTTTACCAATTTTAAGAAAAATGGTTCTATCGTGGACAAAATGCGTCACCGTGCTGATAGGTCTCTTGAAAAAAATTGCCAAAAAAATAATCAAAAGAAAACCCTCGAGTTATTTTTGAATAGAAAATTGCATCGTAATCATCATCATCACAATAACCCATCAACTGAAGTTCGAAATTAGTTATAACCGAAATTGAGCCGCAATTATACGAAAATGCGTATTGAATATTTTCTAAAAAGAATGAAAATCTGTCAGCAAAATCAGAGCGGCTAAATGCAAGATATTACTTTTCACATTTAAACGGAAGGTCTGTACTATACATTAATATACAGGATGTCCCGTAGTCTCCGAACAATGGCTCCACTACGCTGTCAGAGCAGTCCCCTTGAACGTAGAAAATCTTTTTGAAAAAATAGCCGAGTTAAAACAGTTAAAAGGTGGGAATTTTAGGAGGCTCTGATGCACTAATTAAAGCAAATTATGTACTTATGATCATAGGATATTGCATTGCCTATTCAATTGTACAGTCGAGGAAAGTTTGGTTTTTTCAGATATTTTGGAAAATAACAACTTTTCATTTTCGATCATATTGCTATGAAATATGAGTTTAAATCATTATTTATGTATTCAGACAAAAACCTTTTAAGGTACAAGCCTGCCATTGTCATTATGAAATTCAAATTATTATATTTCTATTATTTTATTTATTATCTTTCCGTGACACCCTGCATAAATGACACTTACTGTAAAATAAATAATAAATTTTCTTCAACAATTAAAATGGCGGTCTTACTGAGGCATCCTTTACATAATAAATAGAATTTGAAATTGTTTTAATGATAGTAAATAGTTCCAAATAAACTGGATCTATTTTATTTTTATTCATTGTATTTCTATTTCCAATGTAATCATCATTAACTTTTAAGTTATAGTTTTTCTTTTTTTATTAATTCTTTGTTTATTTTTCATATATTTTTTTTCTGAATTTTCAATTGCCTTTTCCCGATCTCTATTTAAATCTGAATCATCAACTTTAATTGGACAGATAACGGATTTTATTTCATATGAAGACCACAGAGGAAAAACGTGTCCAATTTTTTTTTCTCATTTTTTACACGAGAACTAAATTTTGATAAAAACTCTGTAATTTAAATGAATATGCCGTTATGTTTATTTTTATCAGTCATGCCATTAGGTGATGTGTATTTACATTAAATCATAATATACTTTTCTTAAAATTTAATTCTATGTTATTCCATTCCAAAAAGGGCAATGTCAGCGTTTACAACGAAAAATCATGTTATGTCACTGATTCTGTTAAGTCAATTTTGCTTATAATTTAGCTACAAGCGAAAACTTAATGTTAGGCTTTCGCCTAAGACTTGGTTTGGTCACTTGTCTGGAACAACCATTTTAGTAATCATTTATTCCTAACTACCATATCTAATGTATTATTTTAATAAGAAGCAGTAGAAAAATATAACATAATATAAATATAACAGTTCCAGCGGAAATTGTAAATAACAAATAGTGAGATATGGGTACGATTACATTGGAAATGTGATTGACTTAAAAGAGTGGTTATATTAAAAAATGTCATATTTGTGTTTGAAAATTTGCCTTAGAGCAATGCACAGATACAAGCTAATTAACCACGCAACCATTTTTTGCTTGTTTCTTAAAATGCAATTGATTCTCATCGCTTCTGTATTTATTGCAATACTAACTTCAAATGAGCCATTGAAAACCATAGTGGTCAAAGTCAAAAAAATTGAATTTTGATATAAATGGACGTGAAATTGTCAAGTCAACGGACAACTGATTAGACATACAAAATATTAGCCAGACCTACAGCAAAAATACTTAAGAATATTCAGGAAATTCGAACACCTTTTTCCCAAATTTGAATCTGTTGTTCTAAATTCTCAATTTTTTAGTTATCCCATTTTGGCTTTTAACGGTTCAAATACAGTCTTAAAAAACTATTTTAATAGGAAAACCTGTTCTAAATACTCGTATTTATTTCTTTTAAATTTACCATAACCATAGTGCCATAATTAAACGAATTTTCGCGTCGGGATCTCTTATTGCTGGCTTTATTCCATCACTTTTACTAAAAGCTACACAATTACGAATCGGCACCACTATTACACCAGTTTCTAAATGGAATGTTGCGCATAGCGCATAATACCAGCATATACCTTTAAATGCGACGATTTTTATTAAAAAATTTATTTATATTTCTTTAAAAGCGTACCAGAAATATCAGTGTCTTCGCCTGAAACTGTTTTAATTTCCTGTATTAGACTTCCAGCCTCATTGATGTGTTTTCTCATTAGATTAAGTAATATCAGTAGTGGTAAAAGCTTTAGTAAAATAACGATCATGTGAGTAGAAGAACCGATTCTCCATAGTAAATATCCTATATATGTGGCTTTTTCAATTTCAGCTCTACAAGCTCTAATGAAAAGTTTTCTTTGAGGAGGACAAAAATTAATTTTGCAAATATTTACCGCGCAATGAAAATTGCAAAATATAATTTGGAAACAGCTTTCAATTCTTCTCGTTCCACAAAGCTTTTTTTTCGATAACAAATCTCAAAAGCGAATACTTCCAAAGCGATATTGTGGTTTTGCTCTCCGAAATGTGTACAAATATTGATCATGTTTCCGTAACTTATGCAGATCAATGCAAAATGAGTTTCCGTATATTTTGCTTCCCTCAATGCCCATAAGGCTGCCACTTTGGCATGTTTCCAAAGATGTTTAGCCTTAAATCATTGAATTATTGGATTTCTCTGAAGTTCTATCAATTTACCTTGTAGTATTCAAATAAATAAGTTAGACATTCAGATACGTCATTGTAATAATTCGATATATCATCATCATCATTGTTCTTTAAGAAAAATAAAGGAAAAGCATACAGAGATAGGTTCTGTTGAAATTTTAAACTGGCATTGCGTAAACATAATTTTACACTGTTAACGGGAAATTTAATTCCTGCAATTTTAATTGAATTTAATTTCGTTATTTTTTAATTTCATATAGGCAATTTTCACCATAAATATCCAGGGCTTCAATTAAATTCCGGTAACCTTCATCGTAATGACCAAGTTTTATTCTTGCAAAACCCATTATCGAATAGAGTTTTCCTCGTTTTAATGTAACCATCCATTCGAGATCCAGTGTTTGTTTAACAGGACCCTCATAAGAGAAAATAACATACATATTATTTA
>JABRWK010000543.1:281-13011 GCA_013372445.1 Hypothenemus hampei | reverse complement strand
ATACATACATATACAAAAACGAGAAAACGTTTGTGATAAAAGAAGAGGTGATAGAAGATCGCCAGCGATGAAAAATAAGTTAGTAAAAGTGAAGGATATTATTGGTAAATTTAAAGGACAAGAAAGCCACTACAGTCGGTTAAAATCTAAAAGACTAGACTTACATTCTTCATTAACAATAAGAATAATGTGGAAAATGAAATATATAAAATAATACGAAAATGTATAAAAAAGTAAAAAAAAAATGTTTAGTTGTATATTGATATATTTGGAAAATTCTATTACAGGAAGTAGTTTTCAGTTTAATTTGTCATTAAATATGTTAGTTTTTATAAAAAAAGGGATTAAATATTTTTAAAATTGAAGGGATGGTAAGAATATTTTGAAAAATATAAGAATTTTCAAAAATATAATTGGTCTATTATTAAATATATTGAAAACCATAGAACTTTTATTCGAAACTATTTTTAATATCTCTTATTGTTTTCTCAAAAATTATTTTATTCAAAAAATATTTTCACCCCTTTAGAGGCCGTATGGGCCGCTAAAAAAAAATACGTGTCTCTTATTTTGGCCTAAACTACAACATACTAGAAGGATTTCCAAATCGGGGTGTACCACTTGGGTAGGTTTACTTGTAAGATATTGTCAAAATTCGATTCCTGAAACATATGTATATGAGGAGCTCATTTTCATATTGCAACAAGTCCATGTATTACGTTTTTGAAAAATGATCAATAATTGTTTTGAGCTTAACGGGTTATTTTAGTGAGTAATTCTATTATGGATCTGTTTTGGAATAATTTACTACAATGTTCTACATGAATATCTGAAATCAACATTTAATAAAATCAATGTTTATGTCAATAATACATTGGACCTGTTCCATTTTGAAAAAAAAGTAGAACTTATTTCAATTTGAAAAGAAAACAAATACATACATATACAAAAACGAGAAAACGTTTGTGATAAAAGAAGAGGTGATAGAAGATCGCCAGCGATGAAAAATAAGTTAGTAAAAGTGAAGGATATTATTGGTAAATTTAAAGGACAAGAAAGCCACTACAGTCGGTTAAAATCTAAAAGACTAGACTTACATTCTTCATTAACAATAAGAATAATGTGGAAAATGTATAAACAAGAAACTATTCTTCGATGCAATTACAATCGTTCTTTTCTTCTCCAGTTGTATAAATTTTAAAAATAAAAATTTGACTTATCTTTTGAAAATAATATTCTTTGAACTTATTTCGTTTTGAAATGAGACATAAGAATACAAAGCTGTTTAAATGGGATTTGGTAGCAGTATAAAATATAAGTAATAAATTGAAGTAATGAATTAAATTTGTAATATTCAGTACCAGCTTTAGCTTGAAAAGAGTAATTTTCGACTTGTTGTGTTTTGAAAATGAGCACCTCATATGTTTCATAGAGTAATAAAGGGATACAAGTTTTTAATACTATTAGCAGATAGGCAACCATTAAAAATAGTGGAAAAACACAGCTTGAGTTAGAAAAATATTTTAGAGATTTTCTCAAAACTTCATTTTCTTGACTTATACTTTTTCTTAAATAAGCGATTCATATTCTTTCATATTTCTTGATTTGTTTCAGCAAATTTCTTGAAATTACGAATCTGGGCTTTTTTTGGAAGAGAATTTCAAACTTATCAACAATTTGATTCTATCTTCTAAAGACCGCCACTAACGACTATTAGGTTATTTCTTAAACCAGACGATTTTTCAAAAAATAAACTCCTGAATTTTAAATGAATATATTCCAACCTTTATGTTCTCACTATTATAATACTTACAGTGTAATGGTTCGGTCAAGTCGACGCTGAAGTAGTTTTTGTCGTCGATTTTTGGTTGTTTTGTGAATAAGTATTTAAGACCCAATTCACAATTGAAAATGTAGCAAACGACTGTCGATAGACCCTACAACAACAATAGTAATAATAATTCGGTGACATTAATTGGTAACATTTGCCATTATAATGTTGACGCCTCCAAACTGGTAGATGCTCCACAACAAGTTCTGGTTGTTAATATAAATTGTGCTGCTAACAATAAATCCTAATACAGCTAAAAACATACAGGCGGCCCTTCTTATTAAAGCAATCCTAAAAACAAAAATCGGTATTACATGTAAAGTAAACTTTGAAATCTATTCACAGGGTGCGGCAAAATAATGTAACTTTATGAAATTTATCAAAACAACAATGAAAACTACGCGTTATGGACTTTTAGTAATGTAATACTAATTGTAAGTCGGATTTGTGGAGGGATGCAAAGCCTCAGATCTTAAGTGCATCAAATGACTAGCACGATGAAGAGCTTCTGTAAAGAGGATGCTCTTCCGCTGTAGCTGGAGCTTCGGCGTTAGTTCCTGTTTGTGAGAAGTTGGGCTTTTCGCAGCTTGAAATGTTTGAATACGAGCTCTTTTTTTGTCATTCGTCGTTAACTGGCACAGAACTCATGGAGTTTGATGATGTATTGATGTTTCCTTTACTCAAAAAGTCGTCGCGTTCTTTGTCAAGTTCTTTGAACGGCAGTTAATTGAGCATCCATCCGAAAAATTTCATGGGGTTTCGTTGAAATTTTAGGAAGAAGCATAAATTAACAATAATAACAAAATTAAAAAACAATTGAAGAATTCCGAAATAAAGTCTAAATTATTCGGCTATTTTTTTAAATTTCATTTTGAGAATTAATAAATCTTAACTTCAATTTTTTGGCCGCACCCTACATTTATACATACATCCATTTTTCTTTGGTCATACTTTCATGTTGTTTTCTCATTGTCATCAAGCGTTTCAATTTATTAACAATTAGCAAATAAATAAATATAAACAATCCGGTAATGATCGACACAACAGTTAAGAATATATTAAAAGCCAATGAACTACGGATTATCCACCAGGACTTCAAATTTAAATTCATACTCTTGTATGCCAAATGGTTGCCGAAAATCGTTATTAAAGGAACTCCTACAATTTTTTCTCATTAAATAAATTAATTAAAGTCGAATTAATTAGAAAAACTTACCTGAAATTATACCCATTACCGTGTATTTTGAAGACACGGTTTTCGGAACTTGTTCTATCAAATCAATAAAAATGATGAGCAGCTTACTGAGATGGCTCGATATTGCGAGCAGTAACAACATTTGAAGAAACGTGAGATAAAAAAACATTTGTCGCTAAAATTAAATGAATTTCTATATTGTTTTTTTGTTAGTGAAAATTTAATTGACGGGACTCACCTGCGATGGCTCAAGTAAAATGGCCAATGTGAAAAGAATTTCGCAAACGAATAGCGATATGGAACATTGTAATTTCAAAATTAGTATACAGGAACATCTGGCGATGACACAAGAGACTACCAAACAAAGTGTCGTGAACAGAATTAAAATTGTTGCGAAAACGAAGCTACATATTAAAATGTATTTGTCTGGTTCCTTAGTTAGCAATGTCGTTTCCTAAATGTCCATAAGGAAAATCAGCAATTTAGCAATTATTATAGTTTATCATTTTCATTATGTAGAAGGTTTAACTAAAGTTAATGCTTAACAATCTTTAAAAAGACTTGTCTTTCTTGAACATCTTTACGGTAATCAATCTTCCCTCTTAAAGATGTAATTTTTTTAGAGGTATTTTTTAAAGTTAAGAAAAAGCTGAATGATAATGTCACGCACATTAGACATTTTATACAGAGTGTCTCAAAAATAATGAATCAAACGCAAATGGGAGATAGGGGAGATCATTTGCAATCAAAAAATTTAACAAGTGATAGTTTATTTTTCAATCGTTTCGGAGTTATTCCATTTTTTTTGTATATGTAAAAAAATTTTTTTTCAGAAGTATCCTTACTAACAAGAGACATTGTCTATTAATATGATTTTATTGCGAAAGCTTTTAAATTAGCTTTAATGCGAGGAAAAAATAAATCTGTGTTATTTTCCATAAGCAAAAAAATGAATAACTCTTAAACGATTGAGAAACGGACTGTTATTTATTAAACTTTTTGATTGCAAATAATCACTCCTATCTCCTATTTGCGTTTTATCCAATACTTTTAGAGACACACTAGATATATGAATATGACGACATACATATTTGAATATTTAACATTACCTCAATTTGTGTTAGAACCAACAAAAGCACAAATGAGCCAAACTTTGGACATACACATCTGGTTGAATGTTTATCGATAAATTCTGGATAACAGGCATAAATATCCCAAGTGTACGCCAAAGATCTGGCATCGACAAATCCACATTGAATCTCCCATTGTTCATTTTCACTAATATTTATCATTTCGGTGCTGAATTTGTGTTGGAAAACAATCGTAAGACGATTAAAGCCTTCATCTTTTATGGATCGGTTATGGCCTACTGGAGAGAATGTTATAATTTGAGAGAATATTTGATATTCAATTTCTGTTCCGTCTCTGAAAAAAAAAATGTTACCGTAAAAACCCGATTTTCCTAGGAAAAACTAGTTTTAACTATCTCTATAGTCAATTCTAATTTTGACTAGTTAAAACTAGAATTAATTGAGGAAACTAGTCTTTAGATTTTATGGGGTCTGAAATAAATATACTTATTTTAAATCACAACAAGTCTAACCAAAACTTATCTCAAATACTTACCTTATATTTAGATTCAAAAAATCACTTGAAAACGTGCCATAAAAAGTCAATAAGCAAAAAAAGTAAAAAGTAAATATTTGACTTATTGCACGTTTTCCAGTGATTTTATGAATTTGAATTTAAGGTAAACGTTTGAGGTAAGTTTTGGTTAGATCTGTTATGGTTTAAAGTAAATATATTTATACGGGTGGCATATTAGTGCAAGGAAGTAAAATATCTCAGTAAATATGAGCTTTAGAAGAAAATGTTTCATATAAAAGTTGTTGATTATTAAAAGGTGCATATTTTAAAATTATTTTCAGTTGTACAGGGTCCGTCATAAAAGTGTAGCAGTACAAAATTGTGTTTTTTTAAATAGAACCCCCTATTTTTAATTTCATTTTTGGATTCCTTGTCAAATTTTAAAGTCACTTTATGTAAATTGTCTTAGACTTAAAATGCACCGTTCCCGAGTTATTTTGGAAAATTTGAAAATTTTGACAGCTGCGCGCTTCCACGGAAATCGGTGCTGTGTCCTAAACATTATGAATTTTGTACTCAAATTTCTAGGGCTCCAAAAGGACTTAATAAGCTACAGTTTGACGTATTTGAATTTCAAGAAAAGTCTTTCAAAACTCTCGAAATATGCCTTCAAAGATGCATGACTTCAAATTTCAATAACTCGCTTATTTCAAATGGAATGTCCCAATTTTCTCGACGGCATCGTAGGGGGGGGGGGAGGAGAATCTGCTATCAGACGACTAGGAGTATCATAATTCTTTAAACACTCGGATTATTCAGAAAACAGCAATAAAAATTGCCAATAGAATAACCAATAACTCGTGTTGGAATAAGTGCGTAATTTTGACAAAAATACTACCAAAAAGATGGATGCCTCCGTCATGCGCACTAAAAATAAGTTTTAGTGGGAGCCGAGAGTGTCGCTTCTGTATGTTAGTATTCTGTGGCTTCACTATGTTCTTCCAGTTCAGAAGGAATGGTTAGATTATAAATTTAAGAAAATAATGAATGGAAAATGACTCATCTTATCTTCACTACATTTTTTTCCATGGGGTTATTTAGCAACGGTGATTTACACCACAGCTCCAATCACAAAATTTATAAAAAGGAATGAATATTGAAAGAAATGTTTTTGATAATCGTGCGTCCAAGAGTTTTGACAATTTATTATTTATTTATTTTATATTTTTTAGCAGTAGATATCTCAATTAAGTATATAAATATAATTTTTTTCAAAACTCTCGAAAACAAATCGACCAATGGAAAAACAAATAGTGCTTGTGTCGACAAAGAACGCCGATTTTCTATAGGTTTTCAATTTTAATGAATAATAAACGTTCTAAATGGTAGAATAAAAAATGCGGAATTTTATGCTTTTATGGCAAAAAGAATAAAATTTTATGATTATTTTTTGCTATAAGCTTAAGTTACAAAAAAAATCCGTACTTCAAGAAATCTTCGAGAAAATGGGGTGCTGCGCGGGATAACATTTGGCTGTATTAGTATGGATTCTTTTCTCAACCTTTTTTCAGAACTGACCTATCCCTACACTTAACTTTTTTCAGTGAAAAAAGAATTTGACGAATAAAGAAGTTCAGGACAAAAGTAAGTAGACGGAGAACATCCGAATGGTTAAAAAATCAAAAATAAAATAAAATTCCGAACAATTCCCAAAAATACACTAAAATCACATTTTAGTTAGTTCACTCAGCACCCCAATTCACTCCACGGGTACTGAAAAACACTACCTATTGGAAATGAAAAATACGGATTCCTTTTTGAAAGTTAAGTTTCAAAAATAGCACAAAATATTGAACTTCTTTTTTTGCCATAAAAACCTAAACTTCCGCATTTTTTAAATCTACTATTTAGGATTTTTGTTTGTTTATTAAAATTAGACAACTAGAAAATCGAACGTCTTTTTTCGACACAAACATCAAACTAATAATTTCAAAACATAAGGATTGTCAATAAAAATGGATCGATGAATCCGGAAAGAAAAATGTTCCCATCGGTCGTCGAAATGTCGTATCGGTCAAGAAAATGTATAAATTCGTTCTCTCTCAATAAACCCAATATAATAAACAATTCATTAGAACTTACCCGATTCTTAAGAATGATTTTGGCGGTAAAAATTCCGATAAATTTCTATAAACAACGGTTATTAATAAATTTGAATTGTTTGGTTGTACAGATTGTTGCGCTGTAATTTTCGCCGACATCCATGTAGACATTGACCTAAAAAAAATATTCATGTAAATGTTTTTATTTGTATACATATAATATAGTATGATGTTACCTAAAGCCCCACGTTTAGGCATGTAACATTACCTAAGCCGTAAGTATTATTTTACTTCAAAACTATATATATCTATGTATAAACAATGTGGTAAGATTAGG
Source organism: Hypothenemus hampei (assembly GCA_013372445.1). Classification (NCBI taxonomy): domain Eukaryota; kingdom Metazoa; phylum Arthropoda; class Insecta; order Coleoptera; family Curculionidae; genus Hypothenemus; species Hypothenemus hampei. The sequence goes on along the minus strand of JABRWK010000543.1, from coordinate 5,959 downwards.
TATTGCATTATGGATATAACTATGACCATAAAAAAATAATACTCACCTACTTACGCATAAACACATACAGTTTAGACAGGATGTGAAAGAAAACGGCGAAGAGAATAAACAGATGAACAAGAAGTATCAAAAAAAGAAAAATAATGAAAATTGAGTGACCATAGCCTCCCTATTTCACTCTAACTCGCGAGAATCTTGTGAAATGTGTTTAAATTTATTCTTATAGAGTGTTGACGTTAAAAGTCCCCCCTCCGCTTTACTTTTTAACGGGTGAATTTTTTTTTTAATTCCAAAATAGACCTTTAACAAGACAAAAAATACTATCTTTTGAACAACTTTTTTCATCATAAATGTTTACTATTTTGCCGTGAGGCTAAAAGGGCTATTTTTTTTAAATGAAACCATGGGTCAAGTGGCACCTCAAATTGAAGGTCTTTCAAAACTGGATTTAGGGGTGTAATTAGATTTTAAATTTACTGATTCGTTTTTGAGAAAAAGAGCCTCAAAAGGTCAAAAATTAAAAAATAATTATTTTTTTACAAAAACTATTAGGTTTTTGATACATGTTCTAAGGAATTTGCTCTTGGAAATGATGTCCTAAATCATTGGAAAATTTACGAAAGTGATTTCCCTAACACCCTCTATGTATGTACAGGGTGTGAATTAAATTTTATGTAAATTTAACCAACGATTGAGATCGTCATTTCCAAGAGAAAAGTTCCTTGCAACATACATATATCGAAAACCTAATAGTTTTTGCAAAAAAAAAATCCTTTATAGGTATGCAGAGATATCAGTGTTAGACAAAAAGTAGTTTAACAACAAGATACAAAACTACAACTATTAGTTTGCAGTTCGTCATTCATAACTACTTTTTTCTCCACTACAACTACTGCAGTTGAAATACGTAACTACAACGACTGTAGTTCCAAAAATTAAATATTTGCGACTACAACTACAAACTAGTAGTTCTAGTTGTAGTTGTAATTATAGGTAAGTACCTCTGTGTATTGAGAGTCCTTTCCACTCACATTTATGAACATAGGCCACAAACATAATAGACACATAGGAAGATAAGATAGGTCGAAAATCAAAAACTTATTTTTTTTAATTTACATACCTATCAACATGAAAATAATTAAAAAACAAAAACACGTAGTTGTAGCTTTGAATTACTGAAGATTTTCCAAAGTATGTCTATGTAGTTAACTACTGATAGATATACAGGGTGAATCTTATCTAATGTGCCAAAAATAAAGGGCTAATAGAACTCATCATTCTAAGAAAAAAGTTCATATGAACATAGGTCCGAAAACGCTTCGTTTCAGAGATACAGGATGTCAAAGAATCCCTATTGATTTAAATGTAATTTAAACCTATCAAACAAATACTTTCGGAAAATGGCAGTCCAAAATGGCATAGAGGATAGCACGAAAAAGTTGCAACGGTTTAAAATAGTCGAAATTGTAACAGGTGGCGCCGCCTAGAAAATACAACTAAGTCGCCCATAAATTTGAATTTCTCATCCCAAAAAACCCCCGCATATGAAAATTCATTAAATTATTTTGAAGCAATTGAAAGATATTGAAGAAAATGCGATTTATTTTTTCAAATTTGACACCCTTTATCTCTGAAACGAAGCGTTTTCGAACCTATGTTCATATGAACTTTTTTGCTTAGAATGGTGAGTTCTATTACCCCTTTAATTTTGGCACATTAGATAAGACTCACTCTATATAATCAGTCACAAAAGTGAATATAAAATAATAGTATTTAATTAAATATTAACCAAAAAACCAATGTTTTTTCTAGGTCCATCTTCTGTATCCGTAGTTGCTTGATAGCGTTTTGGGCATTGACAAACCCAAATTTTTTATTGTATCTAATAGGGTGATTTCAGCCCAAGCCAACTTTAAAGCTTAGTTTTTTAGCGGTCCTTTGTTTGAATTATTTTCGTTCTATTTCCTTTCTACAGATGCACTGTGGGATTCAAGTTAAAAGCAACTAGAAGCCATTATATACATATATATAGTATATACAGGCTGCCTTATAAAAAACGCCCCAAGCTATATTTATACATATATTTATAAGTATATAAATGTAATAATAAAATGGAACAAATTTTGTACGCTCATATCGTAAGTTATTAATATTTTTAAATAACGAGTATATCAGTGAAAAGTCCAATGTTTATAAATAAGGTTAAGGCCTTTTGCTTTAAAGAGATAATACCGACACAAAAGTTTTGCACCGTAAAATGAAGTCATGCAAAAATTATCGTTTTTCAGAAATTTATTTTTTCGAAATGTACAAAATCAAAATTATTTCTAATAAATAATTAGAAGTATGGTTCAATATGACCTTCATTTTTATTTACTACCATTTGTAGTCGCCTTCTCCATTGTCTAATTGCGGTATATAATAGAATAACAATCCATGATTTGAACCATTTAAGACAACGAATAGCCGATTGCTGGGATTAGTTGCCTCAGAGGTAAATAGCTGCTGGAGTTGGGCAATGGAGAAGGCGACTACAAATGGTAGTAAATAAAAATGAAGGTCATATTGAACCCTACTTGTAATTATTTATTAGAAATAATTTTGATTTTGTACATTTCGAGAAAATAAATTTCTGAAAAACGATAATTTTTGCATGACCTCATTTTATGGTACAAAACTTTTGTGTCGGTACTATCTGTTTAAAGCAAAAGGCCTTAAATTTAGGACTCATGTATTATTTTTCGGTATATTTGTAAATATATTTTTTAACATATGGTTTTATTTAGTTCAAATTACACCAATTTGCAAGACGTACATATGTATGTACGGCTCACAAAAGATTTACATTTTATCATTTATTTTTAATTTAGTACTTTTTTCCACTTAGTTATTTCGATAAGCGCTACCTACTTATTCGATCACATGTTGTTTTCGGATTTTTTTTTCCATTCGCCCCTCCTCTCTCCTAAATTATCTACTTCAAATATGAGGTAGGGTAGAAAAAGGGATGTTGAGCGTTGGGTCGTTCCCATCCTTTTTTTGTCGAATTTCCACAAATCTTACAATTTAACAAAAAAAAAATTCCAGACTGCTTACCCTAATTTCCTATCAGCCAAAGTCGAAGAATATTCCACCGTGTCTTTATGAGAATAGTCCGTCTGAATGGCAATATCAAGGGTGTTCAGAGGCCGTTTAAATGATTTAAAACTTTCCCAATTCGTCGTATATAAATCCAGTAATTTGAATTGGTCGAATATGATTATTTGGATCAGATTGATTTCCTAATAATAAAAAAAACAAAACGTCACTTAACATTTCTATATCATAGCCAAAATTAAACCCAAACTCAGTCGTTTGATTACTAACAGCATTTGATGAAATGTCACTCACAAACTCAAAGAAATAATAAAAAAAATTTGTTCCCCAATTATTTCACTTGAAAGTCCATTAAATACAATATTTAAGACAGATCTGATCAGGTTAATGGTTTAAAAGAGCAGCTTTCCCCTTCTTTTTTCCAATTGTAATATAATAATTCAAAAAATTAAAGGAACAAATATTTTTTAGTGTTTTTTGTAGAGCTGTATCTCTGCCAAAAATGATCGCATCGAAATTGATATAAAAGCATTATGAAGCTTAAAGTTTCTAGTTTTCAGATCTTTCATCAGAATTTACTTCAGAGCTATGGTTATCGTACAATCCCAAGAAATAGAGCAATGTAAAAATTTTTCAAAATTTTCTTCTTTTGAAATCTCCATGAGCTTGAGAAAATTTTTCCCACTTGAACCAATACGATGATCGATTATCTTGTTTATTCAGCTTCATTTCGTTTTTTTGTCCCTCTACGTCAATTCTTTACAGAGATATGTAATTTTGAAAGAAAAAGGACCCTTTTATCTTCGATAATCGATATCTCAGCAACCAGTGATCGCATTTTAATTTTAAGGGTAGTTTTAAAAACCTGATTAAATTTACTACAAAACCCTTTCATGGCTTTTGCAGAAAAAATGTTTTTTTACCCTTAGCATTAATTCGAAAAAATTACTAAAAAGTGACTTTTTACAGTTTTTAGTAAATCTACTGTTACCTTTTAAATATTGATGGGAAGCCTAATATTGAAAGGCGTTTTATAGCCTAATGTACCCTCAGTTTCGTAAATTATCAAATGGGTCTATCGAATCGTTTTTCTGGACCGATTGATCAAAGTTTTCGAAGACAATTAAAAGAATAAGTCTACTGTTCCTAAATATTGTGTAATTATTATCGAAATGGAAAAAAAAACGATTTTTTTCGACTTTTTAAAGTCTCGCATTAGTTCCTTCTTAAAATTGATTAAAAATTTAAAAAAAAAATCTATTTTTTTTTTAAACATTTGTAAAACATTTCAGAAGTAATACTAACTCATTGTTAATGTTTTACAAAAAGTAGTTTTTAGTAATTTTTTCGAATTAATGCTAAGGGTAAAAAAACATTTTTTCTGCAAAAGCCATGAAAGGGTTTTGTAGTAAATTTAATCAGGTTTTTAAAACTACCCTTAAAATTAAAATGCGATCACTGGTTGCTGAGATATCGATTATCGAAGATAAAAGGGTCCTTTTTCTTTCAAAATTACATATCTCTGTAAAGAATTGACGTAGAGGGACAAAAAAACGAAATGAAGCTGAATAAACAAGATAATCGATCATCGTATTGGTTCAAGTGGGAAAAATTTTCTCAAGCTCATGGAGATTTCAAAAGAAGAAAATTTTGAAAAATTTTTACATTGCTCTATTTCTTGGGATTGTACGATAACCATAGCTCTGAAGTAAATTCTGATGAAAGATCTGAAAACTAGAAACTTTAAGCTTCATAATGCTTTTATATCAATTTCGATGCGATCATTTTTGGCAGAGATACAGCTCTACAAAAAACACTAAAAAATATTTGTTCCTTTAATTTTTTAGACTGGTATAGCAAATTATATTGAGACATATTCTGATTGTATGACGTCATTTTATCAAATGACTCTGACATATTTCGTCAAATTACTGATTTGGCTGTAATATTCATACACACCCACACACATCCACACGCGCGGAAACTATTGGACCTGAAAATGGTTAATCCCTGTGTAATAAAATTACAAGAACAAAACATCAACAAGTTTGTCGCCCCAGATATCAGGAAAAAATTGTTTATATGTATTGAACATCTTTTCGTTAAACAATTGGTATAACTCTAACTATATAGGCTGACAATTAGTAAATTTCGAGTTCCTATTATTTGATCTGGATAATATGAGTTTACACTTTGTAACAGCTTGCCAGAACAAGTCAATTTTCAAAGTTTCAAGAAAGTGGGCGGTTGTTGTTGTTAAATATTCTCAATATCTGAGCCTCTTGTCTTTCTTTCAATTCTTGAGACCTTGTCGTTTAATTCTCTATACATTTTTGACACTTAATATTTTCACTTTTTGAGTTAAGGTAGATCCTTTGTTTTAATTAATTGGGCGTGCGAGGGTAAAGAGGTATATGTCTATAATTCTGAAATTTGGAATAATAAAAAAATATTTATTTTTATAAATGAGCCGTTGAAAACCATAGTGGTCTAAGTCAAAAAATAAAGAATTTGAGAAAACAGCAGATTCAACTTTAGGATATCGAAATCTATGCCGTAATAAAATTTTAAAAATATTATTT
>JABRWK010000542.1:15498-28416 GCA_013372445.1 Hypothenemus hampei | reverse complement strand
TGTTTAAATTTTTAATTCTAATGTTAAAATTGTATATCAATTCATCAGTCATGTAAATTATAATTAGTGATTTTTATTGATTTTTGTCAGGGAATTGTTACTGTCATAAGTCACTTGTCTTGTAATGATGTTAGGGGTGGCGCGCCGAAGCATTGACTTCCGTTCTTTCTTTTTTGGTTGTTACTTCCTGATGAACATTGAGGTAGATTAAAAATTTCCAATTATCCTGGTTTTAACTAGCTCATCGTTCATTTAAGTTGGGTGTTATAACGTCAACGCCTATTGATTATCATTTTATAACTAATATTGAAAAAGGAAACTCTCGAATTTTGGAGGTATGTAAATTTGATCCTTTTTTTATTAAGCGCCTTAGTAATTTTTTTTAAATAAGGAATTTTCGAGTAATAAAATGTTATAAACGATTAAAAAAAAGGTCATCAATATTTATGACATTGTTAATGTAAGAACAGAAAATCTAACCTTGAATAAATTAGAACTAAAAAAAAAAGAAGGTAACCAAAAAAATTTAAAATATAAGCTATATTACGGAATAGATTTAGCAACGTGGCATACAAATTGTTACGTCTGTCTGTCCGTCTGTCACTTGTCATAAATTTTTAAAACGAAAAAGGAGAATAAAGTCGTTATTTTTGAAGAACATAATTTAATTAAGTTAATTTTTTTAAATCCGGTCATTTAGCGAATATGTCAAAATATCACAAAAAAATATGTTAAAATTATTTGATTATGTAAATATTTTATTTTCTATAAGAACTGGAAAAAAAAAATAAAATCTGATAATTATGTTACTTGGTGACAATACTGACTAATAGTCGGTTTTTCACGAAGTGACGTTCAATCAAAATGGGCTTTCAATGAAGAATGCATTTCAACATAAAATGCCGAGTCTTCATAAAAAGACGGCGTCAACTGGTGTAGTAATCTTAATTACATTAAAAGACGGCACTTCATGATATGCCTTGGCAATTCATGCAGTGACGGATTTCACTATGTGACTACGACATATAAAATCTTTATCTCTTTTTCTCTCTTTCTCTTTACAGAAGACTTGAAATTAATTAATTCTTCGATTAAACGAACTTGCTGTGAAGTTCAATCGGAATTATACGAGGCGCCTCGTCCGAAGAGATCACTATAATGTCAACTATGTAGTACAGCCCGCTTGTACGCCTTGTGCCACAATTGTTTAAAGAAGAAGAGAAAAATTAAAAACCCCGCGCTTTCTTCTTCTTTATTTCCCGTTGTCTATTCTCGCGCCCAACCTGCTTTTCATTTTTCCCACGATCAAAATGGTTGAAGGTTGTGTGCTCCCGGTGGGGCATACCATGGTGGCGGGGAGGGCGGTAGTAGTGATCTCTTCGGACGAGGCGCCTCGTATAATTCCGATTGAACTTCACAGCAAGTTCGTTTAATCGAAGAATTATACTTCGGCGCCTCGTCCTCGAGATCACTATAATGTCAACTATGTAGTCTTTTATAGAATGAAACTTCAACCATTTCGAGATAATCTTTATTTATTCTTTCTAATGACTAGTCGTTTTGAGAGAGTATGGCTCTCGCGAAAGTCGTGGAATCATCCAACGGACAATCGTAAAATCTCCTGAATACTTGAGAGGATTCACTCCATCCTGCCGTTCTCCTGATTGTGCTCATCATGACACCTCTTCTGTATGCCGCCGACGTGGAAGCGTGCTTCGTTGAATAAGCTCCAAACATGTTGGTGTTTACACCAGCTGACGCTAGGGTTTTCTTAATCCATTTACTAATGGTTTGGGTAGACGCAGTGAGATGCGGCTTCCTCGTCGAGAGAAACAATAAATCTTGTTTTTCTGATCTGAGCGGCGCCGTCCTATTAATATACTCCATCAGGGTAGATGCTGCACACAATAACGGCCTTTCCTTAAAGAAAGGAATCTGTAGGCAGGGTTGGATCCTGTGTGCCCCAGACGTCTTCAAATGATAATCCTTATCCTGAATGATAATTTGTATCTTATCCACTTCCATAATAATGTGATCTACCCTAATCCTGGCAAGGGTTTGTAATCTCTGTGCCGTGATCAAAGCCATAATTGTGGCGAGCTTTGATGTTAATTGGAGCAGTGATAAATTTGCATTGTTCCCCAGCCCTTCTAGAAAATCTAATACCATATTAGGATTCCATGTAACCTGGTATTTCCTCTTACCCGGTCTTGTCCTGAAAACCCCTTTGATGAACCTGCGTATTGACGGGTTTTTTAATACTTCCGGGTCCAAAATAAGACCTAACGCTGCTCTGTGCGTGTTAAACGAACCAAACTTGTTAGTTGAAACATCCAACCGTTCTTGAAAGAACCGCAGGACCTCAGACGGACCTGAATCGAAAAAAGGCAAATAATTTTCCTTGCAAAAACTCCACCACAGGCGATAAGTCGATTCGTATTGTCGTATCGTGTCCCCTGCTAGCGACTGTGTAATCGTTGTAAGGCATCCCTCTGGCACCCCGTGCCTGTAAAACGCTTGCCTGATAACGTGCATACCACCAGGGAATACTTCATTCTTCTCAACCTGAAAGGAAAAGGACTTTTTAGTGCCTCATCATTCAAAATTAACGGGGGTGCACAGAGCGATTTAAGTAAAACCGGAAACCAAAGTTGTGAGGGCCAGTAGGGAACAACAACTATGCCCTCAGCCTCATCCGTAATGATTTTGTTGATAACTCTCAGTATAAGGTTGAAAGGGGGAAAAGCATAAAAAAACCATTTGTTCCAGACAACTGTGAAAGCGTCAACCGCTATCGACTCCGGATCTGGTAACCATGAGACATAGTCCCTGCATTTATGGTTTAGTTTAGACGCAAAGAGATCCACCGTCGGGATGCCGAATCTGCTTGTGATACGGTCAAAATATTCCGGTCTCATTTCCCACTCTGTTTCTGTCGCGCATAACCTCGATTCATAATCCGCTTCGTGGTTTTCTTTAGAGCTAATATATGTGGCATGTACCCATATGTCCCTCTCCTCACAGAAATCCCATAGTAGACGGGCCACTGTCGTCAATCTTGGGTATCTTACACCTCCCATTTTGTTCACATATGCAATGGCTGTGGTGTTATCCATCTTTAATAGCACCGAAATCCTCCTCCTGTCTTTGGTAAAGCATTTCAGTGCGAATAGCGCCGCCTTTAACTCCCTCACATTGATGTGGTCCTCCAGTTCCTTCTGAGACCAGAAACCGTGGGTGGCTACCCCGTCGTAAATAGCCCCCCATCCGGAATCCGAACTGTCGGAGAAGAGAGTGATATCGTAATTGTCCCTTCTGATGGCATTCGAGCTTAGCATTATTTTGGTCTCCCACCATTCCAAATCCGCTAGACATGCCTCCTCCAATCTTAATTTTCCTTCATAGTTTTGTCCATTCTCACGTAAAGCCGCATACAGAGCGGTTTCTAAAGTCTTGATGTGCACCCAGCCGTACTTAACAGCTGGACAAGCTGAGACTAGAATCCCGATAAAATGTGCGAAATCTCTTAATCTAATTCGAGCTCGGAATCGTATCTTCCCCGCTAGGGTTCTAATCCTCTCTTTCTTCACGACAGGAAGATTTATAGACATATTCTCACTGTCAAACAGGAACCCTAGGTAGCAACAAGACCGCTGGGGTTGTAGCTGGCTTTTGGCAAAATTAATGATGAATCCTAGGCTTTGTAATAACTCTATTGTTTTGTTGACTTTCACTTTGCAGTCCTCCGCTGAGTTGCCTATAATTAGCCAGTCGTCTAAATATAAAACGCAAGTGATGCCTTGAGACCTTAAAACCGACGTTACTGGCTTTAACAATTTTGTGAATAGGTATGGGGCAAAATTCAGTCCAAAAGGGAGGCATGTGAATTCATACAACTGTTCCCCCACTGTGAATCGAAGGAATTTCCTGTGTTCCTTGTGAATAGGAACTGTGTAGAATGCATCTTGGAGATCTATGGTGGCCATAAAACAGGAAGGATATATTAATCCCAGACAGGTTCGGAAATCTTCCAGTTTGAAGTGAGGAGCCTCAATAAAATTGTTTAAATTCTTTAAGTTCAGAATAAAGCGCATGCTTTTCCCGTCTTTCTTTGCTCTTAGAAAAAACGGCGAGAGGAATTCACCTTGAATAGAAGTGCATTTCCTTATAGTGCCCAGCTCAAGCAACCCTGCCAATAGAGGTTCCACCTCCTTAAGATTGCGATTTTCCCTATAAGTGGGCAAAACTGTCTGCCGAGGTGTCTTTGTGAAGGGGATATAGACCCCTTTCAACCACGATAGTATTACTGGGTTATCAGTTAAGTTCGACCATGCCTGAAAGAAAAAGGACAGCCTGCCTGCCAATTTGATACTTACCACTATATCCTGTGATGTCGCGTTGGCGGTTTCCTTGTAACTGGGATTCTTCTTTGAGGAGGGCCCCTCCTTGTCCCCAGATCCCCTCTCGATCTGGGGGGGGCGTTCCAGTTTAAAGACTTCGAGGTGGCTGGTCTAGGCTTACCGGGGCCCTTGATCTGCGAAGATGCTTGTTGAAGCGTCCTGGCCTCTTTGATTTTTTCCCCCAGGTTGTTCCCGAATAGGAAATCACCCACTGGAATTTTCCCTGATATGTCCATGACCAGAGAATTCAGGTGTGGTGCCATAAGTTTCCTTCTTGCAAGCGACATTCGAAAGTGCAAGTCGGTAAGCAGCTTGCCCGCCTCATTAAGGAGCCTAACTAGCTCTCCTTTTTGTACAAGTTCAAAATCTGGGGAAAGACCTATATTAAGTGCTCTTCCCAACGCCGCCGTGGCTTTACCTAATTGATTTTGCCTATGTTGGTAAAATTTGTCACTTGTCAGTGCTGAACCAGGTATCACCGACAATACTTCCGAATTTATTGAGGGGGCCCCTAATGGGAGGCTATCAGGTAGGGAAAATTTCTCCAATAGATTTTGCTTTTCCTCCTTGTCAAGACCACCTTCTAGGACGTCCTTCCATCTTTTATGTACCACCGGGTGTAATTTGGAGAGGGGCGGCGTGTGTCTATCTTCTCCTAGGAGATTCAGGATTTCTGAATCCTTTTCTGCCTCTGTAATCGGAACATCGATTTCTCCTAGAATTTGTCTGTCCGACTTATCCTCGGCCGAACGACCCGAAAGCGCTTGAGACCCTAAACCACTGTTGTAAGAAGTAAGGTCTTCCAGTGAACTCGACGCCGGAGAAATTGCGTCGGTATCCCCTGGATTCTCATGAGAGCCTAGGGAGGGTTGAGGGGTGTAAGAATTGGGTACCTTAAACACATCGTTTGACCGGATACCTCTCCTTGACTGAGTGGGATGCATGGGTGTGCCGCTTCGCCGGCTGGAACTGGAACGCCTACGTCTGGAATCGTAGGAGTCACCCCTGGAATATGATCGTGAGCTGCGTGACGACCGAGATAGTTCGGGACGTCCTTTCCTCAGCCTATCTTCCAATTCTTTAATTCTAATCTCCAATTCCTTCCTTGACTTCTTGTTCGGACCTCCCCCCGAAGGGGTTACAGCCCTTGAACGCTTTTCTTTTCCCATTTTTCAGAAAAATCACCTGTAGAACTATGAACAGTACCTTGCACGTGGCGCACAAAAAAGCTAATGAAAAGCAGGTTGGGCGCGAGAATAGACAACGGGAAATAAAGAAGAAGAAAGCGCGGGGTTTTTAATTTTTCTCTTCTTCTTTAAACAATTGTGACACAAGGCGTACAAGCGGGCTGTACTACATAGTTGACATTATAGTGATCTCGAGGACGAGGCGCCGAAGTATAATTAATTTAGTGTCGTAATGAAAAAAAATAGTCAACTGTAGCGAAACATTTTTCTGTCTTCGCTATTTTTGTAGCCAACCGCTAGTTATAAAATTTGAATCGCAACGGAACTTCCAAAATAGCCAAATGGCGACAAATCGCTATACCTGGCAACACTGGTCACATATTTGAACACTGGCGAACTGGCATCGAAGAAAGAAAGAAAAAAGAAGAGGGAGAAAAGGGGNGAAAAGTTATTGAATTTTTTTATAATCTCCTCTTCTTTCAATTTCTGTCATTTCTGGACTGCGAACAGGAGATAATAAGATGATGTCTTTTTTGTCCTTCAATTTCATAATGCAGACTTTTCTTCTTTGGTACGCACTTACTTCCCCCTTTGAAAAAATCCTGTATTCTAAATTTTTATAAAACAGACTTAGGTCACTTGCCTAAGTCTTTCGCATTTCGTTTTCAAATTCTTCACTTCCATGCGCAAACGCTTTTTTCTTGGGGAATTCTCTTTCTCCTCAATTTCCATGTTTTTGAATGTGGTGTTGATGGTATACTTTCACGCAGTATTGAAGTCGACGGTGAAGAATTTTCCAAGGAAATTTCTCTCAATGGTGCCGTAGAAGTTAAGGGAATTGAAACTCTGTCGTTTGCTGAAAAAAGTCGATATAAACTATAGTACAAATAATATAATTAAAATATATAGGAAAGACAAGTAGCTTTGTAGATTTGAAAATGTTTATGGATAGGTACGTATTGTTTAACACAATATACAAATCACCGGCAAGTTTAACCCTTCAACGGCTAGCATTGCCACATGGCAACGCTAGCTTGATATGTATACAAATGCTGAATACATTGTTACGGTTCAAATTTTAATGTATTATTTCAAAACTTATATTTTTGTTTACCTATTTGGAACATCTAACCTCTTTCAATTATTGTTAATATTGTCAACCGGAGAGTTTTTGCAATGCGACCTTTTGTAGGTCACGTGATTTAAATTCTGAATAGATTGATCAATTCTAGAGTAGTGAATTGTATTTAATTTCTGATTAGTTTAACTTTTTTTTCTCTCTCTTTTTCAATGACTAGCTGAAACCCGCGATTTTTTCCGCGAAATTGAGAAAATTTTATCAAGGGGGTTTTCAAAATTTCTCAAGTGTATGTTCACTCGTTTGCACTGCTCTATGCACTTTTTATTTAATTATCATTTGTTCGTACCAAGTAACGGTGTAAAAATTTTTCTTGAATATTTCAAAATCTAGTCCGATGTATGTCTTAAAATAACTATGACTTGTTTTAATAACGTTTGCACGGTCATTCTATACTTATTTATCGCCTATAAGATTGTTATTGCAACACTTCTTTATATACTACGTTTTTAGTTTGTTTGGAAGATGGAACCAAAATAAACAGGCTTCGGGGTGAAGTCACACGCGAGCAAGCTACGTAAAATTGGCCATGAGAGAAACAGTCCTGTCGCAAATCAACACCTGCAAATTTAAGAGTTTGACCTTGTGACTTATTTATTGTCATTGCAAAACAGACTTTCAGTGGAAACTGTAGTCTTTTAAATTCGAAAGGAAGATCGCTTGGAATAAACGGAATCCGTGGAACAAACACAGTTTCTCCTCTTGTAGAGCCAGTTAAAATAGTGGCCTCGACTAAATTGCGATGCAGAGTTTTCACTTGCAATCTAGTACCATTACAAAGCCTTGGTGGTTTCAAATTTCTCAGTAGCATTACAGGTGTACCGACACGTAATAATAACCGATGAATTGGGAGACCTGCTGGAGTAATTGTATTTAAAAACTCAACAGGATAGTGCACTGCGTCATCAATGTTAACTACCGTGTCTATTGAATTGTACACTATTTCTTTCCCTTTAAACGATTTAAGCAAAATCTCATTAATTAATGCTGCTTGATCATTTTTTGGAGTTAATATAGCTCTTTCACACAACCATTCAAACGATTTATTTTTTATATTTACAATGTCTGGGTAAATTTTTTCAATTAATTCATCAATTGTGGAAACTATTGTGCATAATTCATTTGGCACAGTTATTACACCCTCGATTTCAGGATATTCACCGTTGCCGAGTTGAAGTAAAAGTTTTGAAAATCGATCGGCACAATCTTTCTTTTTCAGATGCACTCTCATATTTTTTGTTAATTTTAAGATTTTAATTAACGGCCATAGAGTAGATCTTTTCAGGCATGATTTCACTTCATCTGCGCGTGTTCCCCTTGGTACAACTGGCAATATTTGACGAAAATCACCAGCCAGTAGCACTGTGAGACCACCCATTAAATGATTGTTACTTCTTATATCCCGCAGAGTTCTGTTTAGCGCCTCAATACCTCCCTTATGCATCATGGTACTTTCATCCCATACAATTATTTTGGCTCGCCGTAAAAGTTCGGCAAGATTACTTTGTTTTAAAATATTGCACATTGGAGTCTCTATATTTATCAAGTTGAGCGGCAATTTTAAAGCCGAATGCGCAGTACGACCTCCTTCCAACAATGTAGCGGCGATTCCAGAAGACGCGACAGCTAAGGCGATTTCACCATTTCTTCGTATTTTTGCCAGTAGCAAATTGAGGAGGTGGGTTTTACCAGTCCCACCAGGAGCATCCAAAAAGAAAATATGTCCTTCCTTTTTATCAATACTTGATAGGACTTGAAAGTATGCCGACATTTGTTCATTATTTAGAAAATTTTCATTTTTATTTAGTAATATTTGCAAAGCAGTTTTGTCGTAATTAAGTTCACTGTCGTATTCTCCTAATTCAGTTTGAAATATCTGCGCCGAATTTGGTTGGGGTAAACCGTATTCTCTTAGAGGACGTCCACCAAGTGCCAAGCACGCTGCTTCTACTTCCAATAAGCATTTATTAAAAATATTATCCATTAAGTGCAGTGCTTCGCCTTGTAATTGTTGTTCAGTTTGATGTCTGAAGTCTTCGGAAAGAAATTCTTTAAATTTATTCCACAAAACTAATGGATCTGATAATTGACAAAATACTAACATGATCGTGAAAAGCTCCCTCATCATAAATGGAGACTGGCACAGAGCTGCGTCTTCCAAGGCTGCAGACCAATGTTGGTCGTTTTCAAGTAATCCTCGTGCTTGGCAAGCTGATTTAAATGTGGGATGTAATACACTATTTACTATTCTTAAGGCTTTAAATGATATTGGGCCACGTACTTCATGGAGAAGCATACGGAGATGATAACACTCGGTATTATTCGGATGTACCGTATATACCCTCCCTAAAGCATGTTCCTTCTTAACACCTGGCCAATTAACGACATCGACTCCTCTTTTTCTTCTTTCGAATCGCGAATTGTTCCATACGTAATATGCTGGCACTTCACAATACAGAAGAGTCTTTGCAAAAGGATCATTTTGACATAGTTCGAAAAAAGACGTAAGTGTAGTTTTTGGTGCACTGGATATCTTATCCGCTAGATTAGTCTGATCGAAATATACCCTCTGACCATTTTCTAGATGTACCGCAAGATGAATCACTGTAGGAAAACGTTCATGTACGGGAAATCCAAGAATTCGCCATACTGCCTCTGAACTACTAATATATCTTCCGCTTTCATATGTTTTGATTTCATCTTGTTCATTTTCGAGCGTAACAGTAGCCTGATCAGTACCTTTATTTATATATTTACAAACATATTTTATTGACTTTATTGAGTGGCAATATTCCACATTTATATGAGCGTTAAATGTTCTCAAAAGGACTGGATTATACGGAACTACCCAACGGTTATCAAGTTCATCTCCATTACTGTTTATTATTGTAAAACCACCTTTGTTAGAGGAACGTCTTCTGTACTGCGGATAACCGTCGTCACCACTTTGAGATTCATTTAGTAATGGTTTTGGATACCGCTTAGTGCACGTCTTGTTTTTCATACAGGGAGAATTAGGATTGATATTTCCGCAAGGCCCATGTATCATGTTGGACTTCACAATCTCATAAAGCTTTGGGTCAAGCTTGGGATCGGGTATTTCCGCGGAAATAGCTTGGTCAATCATATCAGGAGAAATATGATTTATTAGCCATAGTAATATATGGATATGCGGGAGACCTCGTTTCTGCCATTCAACTGAATATATATAACATCAAACGTCTCCAAATATTTTACCTTTTATTAAAAGATGCATTAATTTTTTAACTTTAACTCGGAATACCCTAGAAATGATATCGTGGCGATCATGTGATTGCTGGCCTGGAATCAAATTCTGAGTGATATCCTCCCAGCGAGGATTACAGGTAAAAGTAATAAATAGGTGAGGGCGTCCATAGTGTCGAACATATGTCATAGCATCTTGAGTTCGCTCATGCATGTACCTTGGACCACCAGTGAATGAAGAGGGTAGAACTATCATTTGACCTAACTGATGAGCATTTACATCTTGCTTACCGATAGCGTCCTTAAGATGAATGTAGCTATCTGCTCTTAACTTTGCTTGATTGTTTTTTATAAAATTAAGCCTTTCTGTTTCAATTTTGGCGTACTCATCTACTAAATATTGACTAAAGAGAGCACAAAAGTATAAGAGGTAGTTCGGTTCTTCTTCCCTAATCATGATGCGGTATGAATAGAAGCTGGCTGCAGAAACAGTTTTCGTCAAAAAGTGTCTGGTTTTAGGATCAAATTGTGGTATCGTAATCGAGTAACCATCTTCTCCATAAACGAACATTAAGGGGTATTGCAGAGCGTCATATGACCGATGTAATTCACTAATTCTCTGTAGATAACTACTGCGACTTTCTAATATTATATCACGATGCTCATAATTTTGATCTAACATTAGCAAGGCAACTTCATTCGTAGTTGGTTTATTATAACGTCCTGCGTGGCTTGTTTGAGGTTTTTTTTCTGCATGTATTAAGACTTTAAATGTTTTGCAAGTAGGAGGAGTTTTGTCAATGGTAGTTTTAAAATCTTTAATGTAAGGATTAAATTCATGTAACATATTCTGTAATTGTTTTATTAAACTTTGTTTTAACTTGGGGTAATTTTTAGATCGTAAATTTACTTCTCTTTCATCTTCACCGACAAAATAAATTTGTAAAAATCGAGCTTCCTTTCCGGGTACTGGTAATAAACTGCCAATCAAGTGATAGACCTGACCCTGCACTTTAAACGTCGGCATGAATCCTTTATCATCAACTTTTTTCCCACCAAAAGACGTCATTTGAAAGCAATTATTATAACTACGAATATTCGATAAAAAATGTTTGTGATCCGGGTGGAGATTCTTTATTAAACTGTAAAGTGGCTCAGGAGGCTCACATAATTGATCTAGTCGAACCTTTCCGTTACAACAGCACATTCCAAGGGTTTCATCTTTCCACTTAAGAGCACGACACCAAAGACATTTATGATCCATTTTACCGATAATCACAAAACTATCATTAAGATAATCTATTTTGGGATTGTATGACATGCCGGATAGATGCTTTGTTTTCCAAGGCTGAGTTTGATGATGATCAATAGGGTGGTCAAAAGGTTCGGGAGAAATCTCTGTGTTATTTTCTTCAGAATCAGTTTCATTTTCACGATGTCTCATCGATCGTTTTTCGTTATATTTTTTTTGGCTTGCCTAGTTTGGATCTTTCTTGTCTTGTCTGTATACCTGGCCCTACGCTTCTTCCTTACGGGAACTTCATAAGGTAGATAGACGTCAAAATGGCCATTTGATAAACCCTGTGTAAAGCGAAGACGTCGTACCTGTCGACCATGAGTACCTGCTTCTACATACAAAGTGCCATTACGATACACTTGAAACAGAAAGTGATATATTCTTCCCGCTGCAACCAATTCACATAATCCTCCATATGTTGTAGATTGCATCATATCCACATAATACTCATTAGAAGACGAATAGTTGTCTCCATTTATATTATGCGACATAATTGAAAATTCATTCCAATTATTTATAACATAATCCACAATTTCTTGACGTATTTCAATTGCTCTTTCTTGATTGCCAAACATCAAAAAGGAAATAGAGCGAAAAAGGCAAGCTCCATCTCCAACAATGGGTACGACCTGTTGTCGTACCATCTCCCCATTAATATTTATCATTTCTTCCTCCATTTTGAGCATTCAAATTTTATAAATCGGACAAACGTGGAACGGAAATGAAAGAAGTGGAATGATTGAAACAACCAAAATATAAAACTAAAAATATTATGTGTACCTATACAGGTACGATATATTATATACAATAAGTAAATTTATCCTATAGCTAATGAACTTAAATCGTATCCTAGATAAAGCGATAGAAATCACGAAATAATTTTAATTAAATCAAAAATCAGGTATATACAAATATTATAGAAGAAAACAGAATTTTCAACCAAACAGAAAAATTGGCATATAACGAAGTAATCAAAGAATGTGTACTGAAGTACAATATACTAAGTACTTAATTTAACCTACATATAACACCAATAAAAAGACAAATTGTATAAAATTATTATATTAAAAATCATGAATCGAAAAAATATATAGCAGCACTATCTGTAGAGAAGTATATAAGATAAAACGAAAATATCAAACAACTGTTCAATCAATGTGTTAAACATTCGTCTATCACCAATGACCAATGGTTAAAAGCAATTAGTGATTCCATATATTGTTACGCATAATGCTCCTTTATCATCACAATTAACGAAAATTGAAAAAACTTATTAAACTCTAAACAAACTATTTAGCGTTGAGGTATTATGTCATATCATATATAATTATGAGTTATTTTAATATAAATTAGTTTTATTAAAAGATAATTGCGAAAAAAACTATTCAATTTTATTAGTGACAACTTTACATGAAAATCAGATAACACAAAGGCTTGGCAACAATGTAAACATTCATTAGTTATATTTTCACTCAAGATATAGGTTATGTCATGGCAAACTGTTAAAACTCATATTTGCAACCCTTAGAGATGGAATTTTGAAAAATCCTTTCTTAGTGCTCATCTACAGTATGTATAGAATATCTGTGAAAAATTTCAATTTTCTAAGCCTAACCGTTTAGGCTGTGCGTTGATTCCTAGTAACCGTCTATCCTTTTATATATATAGATT
>JABRWK010000542.1:0-10187 GCA_013372445.1 Hypothenemus hampei | reverse complement strand
ACTTAGTAAAGTGGGAGTGAAACTCTGTAAGCTTGTTCCATTGGAAACAAAAATAAAAGTTGTGCAGTTGGCGAAACAACATCCCAAATGGCATTTGAGGACGCTTCAAGCGAAAGGATCTCGAAAATTGAAATCCAAAGATAACATAAGAAGATGGGAACGCGATATATTAAAAGGCGGTACAATATTCGATAAATATGCAGCGATTGACTCATGGACTTACGATCGTTTTGTAGAATCCAGAAAACAAAATATACAGGTAAAATTCGACAAATTTATAACTTTTTGTTTAATTTCTCAACACATATGTTTAGAATTTATATATTACATGAAATTTTGAATATAATAATTTTGCAGGTGACAACCCACGATCTGCATGAATGGGCGTTAAAAGCAGCACGTCAGTACCAATCATCAGAATTTACATTTAAAGCATCTCCATCATGGGTGAAACGATTTAAAAAAAAGCACAAGATTCGACAACAGAAAAGCACCGAATATTTGGAACAGAACATTAAAAAATAATTTGTTGCAAGAGATCTAATCTAAATTGTAAATAAGTTTTGGAACCCTCGTGCTTCATACATAGATAACAAATGTATTCCATGTTGTTTGGTCTAGAAGATGTATAAACATTTTATAATAATTTCTTGTCGTGCTTTTTGATGACAGGATAGTTGGTTAGATGTTGAACGATTCTGTCAATAACACCCCTAGAATTATTATAATCTTTGATAAGTTATTGAATTTTTTTATAATGCGAACGTCAATGCTAACCCTGGAAGAAGTCCAACATATCGCAAGTTCAGAGTGCCTATTATTGGAGAGGCATCCATACATGACTCCTCTACGGTTGTCTCGAGCTTCTCTGCCGCCCCGAGACGCAAGTGGCATCATATTTTTCGGGTTATCCATGGGACTACGTATGATACTATCTCCAAATACATTGCAGAACGTTTCAATGTTAGTGATTTGAAATGCTTCATGTTAACCAATAATGAAGATGTCTACTCCTTCAAGGTTTGTGTTGCGGATTTTGATCTGCCTACTCTTTTGAATCCTGCTGATTGGCCTAAGAGAGTTGCTGTGCGGGAGTTTCTTCCTACCGGTAAGCCTATTGTTAGCAATCTCACCAATGAGGTCAGTAGGCCCAGTCAGAATTTTTGAATTCAGTGGTCAGTGACATGTCGTTTGGTCGCCTGAAGTTCTACTATCAAAACGTATGCGGACTTAAAACTAAAATAAAACTTCTCTCATTTTCAGCTACGTCTTGTGATTATGATGTTATTGTGTTGACTGAAACTTGGCTTATTAAGGATGTTCTAAACTTGGAGTTCCAGTTGAACGGCTACTGTTTCTATAGGACTGACCGCTCTCCTATCACTTGCTGTGCTAGCAGAGGTGGTGGGGTCCTTGTTCTAATTAATAATGTTTTCCAGTCCAACTTGGTGGATATTGAGTCTGGGGTAGTTGAATAGGCGTTTGTTAGAATTAATAGTCATGCGGTTAAGATGATAGTTTGTGCCGTCTACATCCCTCCCGGTTCTGGCTTGGAGAAGTATGAATGCCACATTTCTAAAGTTTAGGAGGTTCACAACATGTACCTGAACTATAGAATGGTCACATTGGGTGATTACAATCTTCCGAGGGTCAACTGGATCAATGATGACCTAGGAGTAATTCCTGCTAATGGCATCAATAGCAAACTACAAACTATTTGTGATAAATTTGGGTTCTTCAACTTATCTCAATGTAATAATATCAGAAATGTTTATGATGATTGTTTATACTTAATCTTTACTACGTACTCTGGCATAATCTCTGTTTGAGATTCTGATTCTTTAGTCCCTATCGATCCATATCACCCTGCTCTCTCCTTCGACATTGGCTCGACCTCTGAGGTAGTTGTAGATTGTGATGAGCGTTTATAATCGGGTACGCTTTAATTTTCCTCTTGGTGATTATGCAAGTATAAGACATAAACTTGGCTCAGTTAACTGGGAATCCTTTTTGTCAAATTCTAATTCCATTGAGCACAATATTGACTTCTTCTATGAAATCATTCAACATTCTATTGTATTTCACTTAGAATTGACAGATCGGCTGAGTATCCAAAGTGGTTTTCTAAAAGCCTCATAAAAACAATCAAACTAAAAAAACGCCTGCATAAGCAATATAAACTAAAGAAAACCGTAACTAATTACCAAGCCTTTAATGAAGTCAAAAATAGATGTAAGGAATTGTCTGCTATTGACTTTAAAAAGTTCATTTCTGTCACCGAAAGGAATATCATTGACAGGCCGGGTGCCTTTTGGTCGTACGTCAAGGACCTTAGGCAGACAAATGGTTATCCATCCCTTATGATACTCAGATTACTGCGGACAAACTTCCTGATATTGTTGACCTGTTTGCAACACATTTTGCATCAGTTTATATTAGTAACCAATATCCCATACCCAATCTTAGTAGAATTGACACAAACTTTTTGATAAACTCTATTGATATTACTTATTTGGATGGACTATACAGGAGTAAATATGCGGCTTAACTCAGTCGTTATTCCCGATCAGCATGGCTTCTTCCCAGGCAGATCTACGGTTTCTAACCTACTTTGTTATCAGCATTATATTATTGAAACCCTAAGCAAATCACTCCAAGTAGATTCTATTTATACGGATATCAACAAGGGAGCCTTTGACCGGGTCCCTATATCTAATCTTGCTTCCAAATTGAATATGGTTTGATTGGGCCTCTCCATTCTTGGTTCATTTCTTTTCTATCGGGTAGGCAGTAGTTTGTCAGGATCCATGATGTCATTTCTAAGCCTATTATGGTCTCTTCTGGGGTGGCTCAGGGGGGTCATCTGTCACCACTACTCTTTAATTTGTTTATCAATGATGTGGGCCAAACTATTGGAAACTCCAATTTTCTGATGTTTGCAAATGACAAAATTTTTAGTTCGATTAAGGCCATTGATGATTGTTGTTCACTGCAGAATGATCTTAATAGGTTTGCAGTTTGGTGTAAGGATAACGGAATGTCCTTAAACATTATGAAGCCTAGGTCAATAACATTTCATTGTGGATTGGATCGCCATCTCTTTGATTACTCGATCGGTGCCCAGTCTCTGATGAGAGTCAATGTTGTTAATGATTTTGGTGTATCCTTTGAGAGTACTCTTTCTTTTAATCTTTACATTACACAGATTACTTCAAAGACTCTTAAAGCCTTGGGGTTCCTAAAAAGTAAATTTTTCAAATCTAACAAGTTTTAAGGTTCTGTATTTCTGTTACCTCAGGTCCGTTCTGGAGTATGGGTCTGTTGTATGGGCTCCGTCTGGGAGTACTTCTTACCAGATCGAGAACATACAAAACAAATTTTTACGCTTATGTGCTTTCCTCTTGAAAGTGGATATACCTGAATTCAATCGTTCAACCTTTATGCGCAATTATTTGGGCTTGTAAACGCTGGAATTTAGAAGAATCAATCTATTTCATCTTTTTAAGTTTGTTCGAGGTAGGTTTGACTGCCCTTATCTACTTGAACATATCCATTTCAAAATTCCAAAAAGAACTCTAAAGAATAACTCATATTTTTTCATCCCTAAGTTCACCTCAAATCTCAACATGTACTCCCCACTAACCCTCATGTGCTCACACGCCAATAATCTAAGTATGGACATCCTTTAATCTTCAATCTCTTGTCTAAACAACTTGTCTGAGGCTAATCAATGATGGCCGATTAAATTTTAATATTTTATTACTTGTGTTATTTTTGTTACCTGTTATCTGTTTATGTACTCTGTTTTATGTTTTTCTTATTTTATTATTTCTTATTTTTGGTTGTAAGTGTTGCTATCTTCTCTTGTTAATTGTAATTAAAATAGCATTGCCGTTAATCACAGAATAATGGATTAAATTTATTTGGAGCCAGCAACGCATTAGAAACCAATGTCCAAGCACTACTTCGAAATTCAACAAGTTCCGATGAATTTGCAAACCGGGGAATGCAATGGGACTTCATTCACATATTTGTATACTACTGATCGAGTAGGGTACCAAAAAAAAAATAACGCTGTAAGTGGTTTCCGAGATATCTAAGTGGATCCAAAATCTAAAATTTAAAGTTACCGTAAAATTAATTATATTCTTTTAGAACCACCCAATATCAGTTTTCCCATCAGCCGTTAATTCAGCGTCGGTATCTATGGAGACACACCCTTTGACGCCAGCCCTTCGTAAACTTCCAAACGATGAAATTGTTGCTGAAATTGAAGTAGTAATTACTACTGATTCAGATGTTGTTGACACGATAGAACAAAGAAAAAGAATGCGGTAAAATATATTTAAAATGTTATTTAAACCCATCATTACCGCACTTTGGAAGGCTCTGGGAAGCAGGCGTCAAATCAACCAAACATCATCTAAAGAGAATTGTTGGAGACGCCACATTTTCATTTGAAAGGCTCGTGATGTTAATCCACCAAATAGCCTGCTTCAACTCACGACCATTATGTCCATTAAGCGACGATGTCAAAAATATCAGTGTCCTGACACCAGGCCATTTCCTAGTAGAGCAAGCACTACTATCATCATCAAACCCGGTAATTAAAAAAATTGACAGAAGTCTCAGCGGAAGATGGAAAATGGTAATAAAAATTAAGCAACAATTCTGGAAAACATGTTCAAGTGAATATGTCCATAATCTACAACAACGACAAAAATGAACAACCCAAGAAAATAACTTGCAGATAGGAGACGTGATTATAATCAAAGAAGAAAATTTCAACGCAAATCAATGGCCATTACGACGAGTAATCGAAACACTCCGAGTCGGGAACGCTTTAGGGAAACCTACAGTTTTGAAAAAAAAACATATTTTTGGACTTCTTAGGACATTCTTTATCAAAATAAATATGCATCATTTTCATTTTTTTTTCGTTTTTTTAATTTTTTCAATTCTTAACTGTCTTACGGGACCGTGGAATGAAGAGGGGTGCTGGGTGCGGTAAATTATTATACAGCATACACTAAACAGCCAACCTAACCTAACCTTACATTACTTTACTTAACCTATTACCTATTGTCTTGGTAATTGCGTTTAGTTTGTTTTTCATATTCCCAATAATATTAAAATGAATATTTCTTCTGTGGATTTGTATTTTGATTGCAATATATTAGATATTTTTTACATAGTAGGTGTTATTTTACCCCACCCAGCACCCCTTTTCACTCCACGGTCACGTAGGACAGTTAAGAATTTAAAAATTAAAAAAACGAAAAAAAATAATAAAATGAAAATGATCCATATTTATTTTGTCAGAGAATGTCCTGAGAAGCCCAAAAATATGTTTTTTTTTTCTCAAAACTGTAGGTTTACCTAAAGCGTCCCGTAACTCACACTCCGACAAGGAAGGGTTAATAAGAGTCGTAACACTCAGAAAATCAACCAGTCAACAGTGCAGGCGGCCCATTCACAAGTTAATCAGGCTACCAACTTCACCAGAACTAGAAGAACAACACAACAAAAGAGATAGAAGCCAAACAAACAATAACGGCTCAAGTTATAACTACTACAAAATCACCATCATACTCTGATAAACCGCGAACGAAAAGCAACATTCTAAACTGGTCAATCCTAGCCATCGTCATCTGTTACCTGTTCACAATAGGAAGAGCACAAAATCAAGCGTCCTGGCACATCGAACCCCGACAACCCGGAATATTAATAGAACAAATAAAAAATAAACAGAGGCACATTCAGGATTGAAATCAAATTCAAAAAAGACCAAATACACTAAGACGCAGTAAGCAGTTGCAGTAAAGAATGTAATCCAACCCAACTCTCACGATTATGTGATACAATGCAAAATGTATCCACCAACATAAATTGCAAAACAGCCACAGATCAGTTGAACCACAAATAAACAGAGTTGCATTGGTTAGTTAAGGGATTGGAGACGTCCATTTTAAAACGACAAAAAAGGGACGTCCTCAGAAATCTACTTACAGCAGTATTCGGAATAAATGATAAGTATATCAAGAATCTGCAAAAACCTAGTTTTGAGATAATCAGCATCAAAGTTCAGCGGCCCTGCATAATACACCAAATGCATATTAAAGGTGAACATTGGAGTGTTTCACTCAATTAGAGGGAGGCTAACTCGTTTTCAAAACTTCTTTTTATTTGAAACTCGATAAATAATAGTTTTAGAAAAAAATTATAAAAAGGTGTTCCTTTCTGGATCAACATTTCACCTTCACCATCTTCTTCCGAGATCTCTTCTAAAGACGTTTCACTAAGGGTAGGAGCCGGAAGCCGATCCTTTGCAGTCGCCCCGTGTTGTAGCGAAAAATAAAAATGGTGGTACTCAGCTGGTATAGTTAAGTCCTTGCACATCTTAATTAAGTCATTATATTTTGCTATTGAAATGTTCAACTCTTTAGAATAGGCCAAAGGTAAAGTTTCCAGCTTCCTCTGTCGACCCTTTGACTTGGAAGGTATAACTGTTCGGTAAACGTCGTCGAATTTCATTTTATAGCCAATCTCATAATATGAATTAACATCGTTTTTACTAAATTGTACGCAGCATATTTTTCTCCATGGGATGCTTTTTTTTAATGGGCTTGAAAGGGCTGTAAAATCGTAGAAATCTGAATGCCTTAATTGGGAGACAATGAATGGTCTCGGGTTATTTCTCGCACATCTTACAATCTGAGCCCAACCATCGGGCGTGTAAACGGGGCCATTCCGAGATTTGTCTTCAACTTTGGAGTGGATTGAGTCGCACTCCATATCTGTATGCCCAGGCTCGAAAAATGTCAAATGAATGCTCTGTAAATCAGTTGATCTTAACAAAAACAAGCACATAGCTGCTACAATTGAATTTTTGTTTTGTCCCCCACAAGAATCAGACATCATTCTTAGGGTTCTTAACACTGGGGAATTTTCTAACTGAATTTTTACGTACCTGTAAATACAAGTTGCGATCTCATTTGCCCCTCTATTCCCTTGTGTTTCATTTCACAAGAAGCAGTAGCCATCATGAGATCTTAGATCAAAAATTGTAAAATTATAAACGGCGAGTTTTCTCAAGTAAAAAATTTGACCCGCAGGTCCCTTAGGTGTATATAAAACTGCCTCCAAGTCAAAGTTAATAGAAAGAACAGTGGAATTTTCCATCGCTAATTGTTTGTCTACATCCCGACATTCCCGAGCTGCTTTTCGAAAAAGATGTTCTTGATATTTCTCATTCAGCATGTTTTTCTGCTCATCTGAGCAATTTTTATATGATAAACATAAGTTGCATTGATCTTTTTTTGGTCTAAAAAAACTAATATTGTAGCTTCGGAACACTTGCCTAAATTTCTCAAATGAAACTTTCTTATGATTAGTAGTAGAACACCTACTAACATACATCTTATACATAAGATTAATGTTTAGGAAGGCATCTAGGCATTTTTTGGAAGATGTCTTTCGGCAATAGTGGGATTCTATTGCTGGGAATAATTCAATGAATGTTTTGATGAAATCTAAATCGAGAGCGTCCAACTTATGGTTAGGTGGGTGTCGTCCCCGTTTGTCTATCTCTATTACTTCATTAGCGTCAGTTTTTTTTACAACTTCGCATCAAGGCATCAGTTACGTTATGTGTTGGCATGAAAAAGCCTCGGCAAATCTTCTTTCCCTCACCACTTACAGTTAAGTAGTAATTGTTAGTAAAAGACCTCCGAGAACTATTATTAACAGTTGTAGATCTCTTCTTTTTTATTGTGATGATGTGTTGGGATAGAAATACTCGTTGGTCTTGCATGCTACCTAGATTTCTGAACGCATTATAAATCCGTTTTCTCGCGTCCTCTGGCACCATACTGCTGCAGCGATGTTTCTTTTTTCGAGGAACATGGAGCTAGAAGCATAGGACGACAGGTTCGCAAGTTTTTTTTGTGATCTACATACGCCTCTCCTCGAATCCTATATTGCTTTATTACCCTCGAACCGTTAGAGTGATTTACAGAAAGCATTACAATAAGATCGATTTTGACCAATATTGAAGGAATTTCATGTATTATGATTTATAAATGTTTTAATTTTTGTTAGTGTTATTTTTATTCATCATTATAAAAATGCTCTTCTCAAAGAATGCCCAAAATCATTTAATAAAATAACCGTGTAATAATTTATTACAACGTAGTGCTTGTGAAATTATTGAGTCAGAAATTAAGTCTGAAGATCGATGTAAAATGTCTAAAGGTAGAATAGGGTCCGTAAAAAATAATTATGTTACTTATTTTTATATTCCGTTTTATTTTATGTTAAGGCTCGTTTTCACGATGATAGCTATCATGATAGTTGCTGTCATGACAGCAAATATCACTATCACCATGACCGTGCAAACGAGCCTTTAGTTGTAGTCCAAAATGCCTGAATCAAATTGTGAAAATGACGAGGAAGTATTGATAAGTGAATCAGACAATGAATGTGATTTTTCTGAATTACCTGAAGATGAAGTTGATTCAGAAAACAATGATTTCGTTCCATACAGGGAATTCGTTGAATTAAATATAGAAAATCTACTACCATCCTCTCTAAGGTTTCCTTACAACAATACAGCTCGACTAAATAGGCAACAATTTTGAGTATTATTAGAATATGGAAATCATAGATTTAATTGCTATTGAGACCAATCGATATGCAGTTCAATGCCAGAATAACATAATTGTACGAAGAAGTTCACGTTTGATGGAATGGAATGGAAGGAATAATTTAGATTTTATTCAGATATTTATTGTTTTTACTGTACAAATACTGCAAGGCATTATAAGTAAGCCCGTAAACAAATGGTACTGCTGGTCTAAAAAGGATTTGATTGAAACACCATTTTTCACAAAAGTCATGACACAAAAAGCACTTTGTCTTATTGAATCGTTGTATTCATTTTACTTATAATTTAACATTCAGGGTGGGCCAATGAAAACGAAACAGACGCATTTCTACACGACTAAGAGAATTTATGTAAAAACGCTCGAACACGTAAATCTTATTTCTGAGGGGGAAACATTTTAGGCTAAGTCGGACACCGCTATCTGCACATATCGATACATTTAAAATCTAATTAGACTCCTATATGCACTTTTGAAATACCTTTAAAATGATGTACTACTCGATCCCCCTTTCCATTTAAAATTTTGGGGGTGAACACCCTTCCGCTTAAGGGATTGCAGATAAGGGTGTCCGACTTAGCCTAAAAATGTTTCCCCCTCAGAAATAAGGTTTACGTGTCCGAGCGTTTTTTCATAAATTCTCTTAGTTGTGCAGAACTGCGACTGTATCATTTTCATTGGCCTACCCTGTATAATGCTAGTACTCATCCAAATAACAAACTAAAAATTTATCACCTATCATGAACATCTAAATAAAATTTTCTTTTGCGATTACACTTGAGAGATGTAATAGTAAAAAAAAAGATAGTCTGATACTCTACAAAGGGGTAAATTGAGTTGTATTCAATATATCCCGTTAAAAAGGGCGAGATTTGGCATCAAAACTTATATGGTAAGTAAATCTAAATCTGGTTATATTAGGCTATTTATAATTTATGCAGGAAAAGGAACAATACTTGTAAAGATCATGCAATAGTTACAAACTGCAATGTTTTTGATAAAAACGATTTTGAATTTAGGACGCTGCTTTACTACGGACAATTTTTATACTTACCCGAAACTCACAGATATTCTTTTACAACACAAAACGGATACCTTTGGTACTATGAGATTGAATAAAAAAGAAGTACCCAAATATCTAGAAATGAAAAAAAAGGGGGAAGTAAGTGCGTACCAAAGAAGAAAAGTCTGCAATATGAAATTGAAGGACAAAAAAGACATCATCTTATTATCTCCTGTTCGCAGTCCAGAAATGACAGAAATTGAAAGAAGAGGAGATTATAAAAAAATTCAATAACTTTTCAAAGATTATAATAATTCTAGGGGTGTTATTGACAGAATCGTTCAACATCTAACCAACTATCCTGTCATCAAAAAGCACGACAAGAAATTATTATAAAATGTTTATACATCTTCTAGACCAAACAACATGGAATACATTTGTTATCTATGTATGAAGCACGAGGGTTCCAAAACTTATTTACAATTTAGATTAGATCTCTTGCAACAAATTATTTTTAATGT
>JABRWK010000540.1:11404-24355 GCA_013372445.1 Hypothenemus hampei | reverse complement strand
AGCAATCCAGCAGCATGGCA
Organism: Hypothenemus hampei; assembly: GCA_013372445.1. Classification (NCBI taxonomy): domain Eukaryota; kingdom Metazoa; phylum Arthropoda; class Insecta; order Coleoptera; family Curculionidae; genus Hypothenemus; species Hypothenemus hampei. The sequence continues at coordinate 24,335 of JABRWK010000540.1, read as the reverse complement.
GACACAACCGTAAGGTAGGTGGCAACTTTGATAAACAACCTCTGTTTTGGTTTCTCGAGGGCAGTTCAGTTTAGTTTAGTATTAGGATTTGATATGTTAGGCCTAGGGCCTATGTATAAGTGGCGAACCTATTATGTTAATCCCTTCTATAATTAAATAAAAATTGTCAATAATCAAATTGTTTATCCATTGGACCAAAAGATCCCGGCGCATAGGTCACGTTAAGGCCTATGACGTCACGACACTACCCCCGGTCGTGACAATATAACTTAGATATAATCTATAATCTATATTATACATATAGAAATCATTAAAAATGTTTTTTGGCCAAATTTATATAGGTATATATTTATTTATATGTATACAAAAATTGTATAGACATAGCTGTATTTTGCTGGAAATCAATCATAAGTACCTCAAAAGATCAACTTACATGAACTGATTTGGTCTTTTCCTTTCAGTTTTCATGAAATGTTTCACATTTTGTGCATTATAATTGTATTTAAATTTCCTGAAAAATATTATATATATTTATACCTACATGTGATCAAAGCTGAAACTTTTTAGGAAGACTTAAAGGAAAAGACCAAGTTAGCTCAAGAAAATCGATCTGTTGAGGTACTTACATTTGATTTCCAACAAAATATGCCACTCCCAGTATCACCAAGTGGTGATGTATTTTATAAAATACAGCTATGGCTGTACAATTTAATTTAAATTTGGCTATAATAAGTTTTAGTGATTTCTATGTGTTTATAGATTATATCCAAGTTATCTGATGTTTCATTTATTAATCCGATTTTCTAATAAAAAGACTTAAATATTGTCGGTGTTCAATTTTTTTGAAAATTACTGGGCAATAACCAGATATCTCCATATTTATTATTATTTTCATTCTTATCCTAATGGTTTACACAAAATTTAACCTAGAGCAGTTTTTGACAAATTCTGCAAGTAAACTTTATGAAATTTCAAAAATATCAATATCTGGAAATTAACATATTAAGGACGTTATTCTTGCTTTCTGTAAAATTTCGAATTTTGGAGATACCTGGTTCTTGCACTGGACTCCTCAATTGTAAATCCGAAATAAAATTGTCATGTTTTGCTGCTAATTCGGGTAAACATGGCACAACTTCCTCATTCGTCTTCGGAGGTAGTAAACTAGAACAGTTCTCTGGGATCTTGTATTTTCCATAAGTTCATTCCGCTGAGCCAAAGGTAAACCCGTTTGAAGAACTGCACTCCAACGTAGTGCTATCTCCTCGTGTACGGCCGGTCCAATTTCAGCGCTTGTTGATGGCTTATTTCCAAAAGAATGAAAATTTATTTCGGCACCGGTCTCAGCATTTACACTTTCCTTTTCACCCCACTATGTTCTTTGTTCCGTCTCGTGTGGAACGTTAGAGCCTCAAAAAGAAAAGAATACTGATAACTCCTAATGGCGGTTATAGGTATGCCAATATGGCGACAGCGCTTGCTGTTTTGTTCGCCAGAATCGCTTGATTTGGCTTATGTATTAGAGGTAATGCATATTACTCCTTTACAAATGTATGTGCCCCTAACAACGCGTTAACTGTCGTGGTTTCTACCTGAACTTCCGTGGGATGACGCTTCTCCGGTAGAATCCTCATCTGACGTATCGCTTGACTCGAAATAATGTAATTTCTCTTGAATCCTCCTGAGCTTTTCTTTAAGGTGTTTGAGTTCGTTTTTTCCTATGCTTTCCCTTTACGTTCGGGCATTTTGTACTTTGTGATTTCACAATTGTTGTAACTAATAATTTAGAACGTCTTTGTACTTGAACACGACAAAACAGAATGATTCAAGAAACCGCGCCACTTAAGGTCCATAGTGAAGTTGGGAACGGTAGGCAGGGTTGCCAGCTTTCTTTTACTCTAAACATCGTGTTATAAATACGATTCACGGATACTACCAATGTAATTGTATGAAGGACAAGCGAAGGAAAATTCAAAACCATATATCTCATAAACTATCATTCATGCAAATAACACATAAAAGTTCTCTTGGGTAAAAATGTTATATGGTACAATTCTTATACGTACAATTTTCTTATAAATGCTATAGTGTCTCAGATAATCACAAAACCCATTTTTATAAGTTTAACCCTTTGACCGCCGCGTGTATCTCTAGCGATACACCGCGTCGTGTCCACACAGGCCGCGTGTATCGCTAGCGCACACCATGTAGTAGTTCGTTCTGATTGAAAATTCATCTATATTTTACACATTTAAATTACTTTCTTTTTGGAGTATAATAATGTCAGTCCGTACCAACAAAATGGCATATAGAATTTTTTCATGAGAAGATCATAAGAGATTACACAAGAATTTGTATTTAAGGGAAATAAAACGTACGTGTTAGTTTCCTATAATATTTATTTGTATTAGTAGTAATAAATCAAAGCAAAAAATTATAACTAGAAAATAACAAATGCCAATAGTAGGAAAAATTATAAAAAGAAAACCGAAATCCGTAATTTTTAATGGAATTTGTTAAAACATGTTTTACAAAAATAAGGGTTTCCCTTGCAATGGTCGCAGATTGTGATCACCTGGGATGCCATCTTTTGTCGACCATTTACTAGCTTTCCGTTTTTCCCATAAAGCTTATAACATCTAGCACATCTACCTCTCTTTTTTTCATTGTGTGCGACCAAGTGATGTACACCTTTTTTGGAAATACTTCCACTTGCTGAAGCCAAATCATCCGAGGTTTGTAGAAGAGCTAAAACAACGCTCTGTCTGAATGATGTAATGTTCATTCTAATAGGATTTACACAACTTTGGTTATATAGAAAGTGAGCGTTTACAAGAGTTGTACCCTAAAGGAATTCTATTATTAGTTTCCTATACCATTTGTTACATCGTCGCAATGCAGTATTATATGCAGCTAACTGGTCACTTAAATCAACTGGACACTTGCCACTGTCGTAATCTAGAATACACTTTGGTTTGATTTTCTCAGTTACATGTTTGGTTTTAGTAACAACGGTTTCTGTTCCCATATGACATGTCGTTAACATGTGCACATCTCTTTGATCGCACCATTTTATGATTGTTATTCCTTCTGGGGATTCCTTAGCAATAAGTTCACCCTTTGTAAGTGTGGCGTTTTTTATACTTTGCGGAATATATTTTCTGTTAGATCGTAAGGTTCCTACTAAGTGGGTTTTTTGCTGAAGTAATGCATATGCTAACGGGATACTGGTGTAATAATTGTCAACATAAAGTGTTCGTCCTGCTCCCAATAATTCTTCAATAAGCCGCAAGGTAACTTGCTGAGAAGCTCCCACCCCTTGATCACCAGTTTTATCTTTACCTACATAAATTGCGATGTTCCAGGTATATCCATTTTCGGTACATAACTTGTATAATTTTATGCCATACCGATGTCTCTTGGAGGGAATGTATTGTCGAAAACATAATCGGCCTCTAAAGGGCACCAACGTTTCATCAATACAGCATGGTAGAAAGACACATTTGAAGCGTTCAACAATTTTTTGAACTATTCTATCTATTTTATATATACGGTTTCCTGGAATATTTTCAGCATTATTCGCAAAGTGCCAGAATTTCAACAATAATTCGAATCGATTTCGAGACATTACGTTTTTCGGAAATCGAACGAAAATAATGCACTTTTAGACCAGTAATTGGTAAGTTCTGGAACTTTTACTATGCCCATCCATCCGAGCAATCCAATAAACTGTTTCATTTCAGATTCATTAGTAGGTGTCCAGCCATGTAGCCGTGAATAAGGAGTACTGTTAGTGGCTTTGAGAAGAGTTTGCGTTGCATACAAATTTGTCTCATCGACCATTATTTTTATAATTTCGGGAGTCAGAAATAGAGCAAAATATTCTATGGGTTCAGCAGTAACTAATGTTGCAGCAATCGACGGATCCATTCCTTTTTTCCCAGTGAATGGAAAGTATTGCTGTTTTCCTGAAGGCTCAGACCAAACAATGTTTTCATAATTTTGTATTTGAGTAATAGCTGGCGGCATCGGAACAGTTTGAGTAATTGTAGGAATTGTAGGAATTGTAGGAATAGTTGGAACAGTAGGTACTGCATTTGTTGTATCGTCAGAGTCAGAATCTTCGTCGCTTCCTGTTGGAGGCTCATAGTGGCGATCAAGTACAGAATCATCCGAATCTTCATCGCTCATATCTAATATAAAATCGTCATCGTCGCTCACTTCTAGTAATTCTTTTTCGGTAAGAGATCTCTGAGCCATTGTATCAAAGAAATATTTCACTATGATCGCTAAATAAATGTGTGTTCATATACGCTGTGTAATTTCTAATGAACGATAAAAGTGCACTGAAAACAGTGGCTTTTCCCTCCCTCTCAAAGAATTGTTGACCGTAACATCGATAAAAACTAAGGAGTAAATAATAGCGGCAAAAGCCGACTATTTTCTTTCAAAAAAATAAAAGCATTTGCCGGCACTCGTTTTCCATATACATAGTAGAAGAAATAATTTGCTGACCGCCAACTAATAGTCGGAAATTTACGTTATTAATTTATATTTCAAACAATATTTAACACTGTTCATTGATATTATATTTTACACCTGAAAAAACAGAACAATGACGTTATAGCATCTCACATACACTCAACCTATTTGTAAATTGTATTGTCAGGCCGCGTGTATCATTAAAGATACACCATCTAAAATCCTGGAAAAAAGTGTTAAAATGAAACAGAAAAGCAATTAACTTATTTAAGGAGGCTCGTAATAACTTTATTTACGAAAAAAGTGTCGCGGCGGGACGGGACATTTTTTGTCAAATACACGCGGCGATCAAAGGGTTAAAAAGATTTTCCATTGGATCCAAATATTTTTTTGCAATGACGTCGCCACAAATATTCACACAATTGATCGATAGATTCTTCTGGTGGAACGTGTTGGTATTTTAAATATTTTTTGCAGAGTTCCATTGAGATTTAATCCTTTGACCGAATACCATCTTTGGTTACAGCGCACTATGGTTCACAGTGTGCTGTATAGGAAGCTATATCCCTTCCATTCATCCGTACATAGATACAGGGTGTTCCACACACTCTGTAACTTCGTCACCGATAGAGATCGGACCCATGTTCCTATAAACTTTTTTGCTTAAAATGATGAGATCTATCACTCATTTCAATTTGTCGGACACAAGACGGAAAACCCTGTATAATTAAAGTGGTTTTAACGTAATCTCATCTAATATTTATTTGCTATTGATTATCTCTTTTGTTCTTTGGAGATGGAACTACCCGCAGATCTTCAGAATTTTGAGCTGTCATTCCCAATACTCGATGACGTTCTCCGATGTGTCCACGATTATATTTTCTTTTGCCAAACTTTGGATCATTAATCTGTAATATGTAGAAAGAAATATCAAACTATACAGGGTGTCCCGTCTCAAACGAGCCACCCCGTATATTTTTTATATCGTGGAGATTGGAAAAATTTCCCGAAATACGTCGATTGATTTTGTTTGGGAGACACGTTTTGCCGTATATTTGAGGCTTGAACGAGCAACCCCCTAAGAGGGGGCGCTTCAACCCCTCAAAATTGAATAGGGAAGAGGAGTCGAGCGATACCTCATTTGAAAGGTCTTGGAAGCCTCTTTACAACGGTGTATGAAAAAAGTAATAATAAAAAGATAATAAATCAAAACGTTTCTTTATTTTGCGTTAATTTTTTGTTTTTCTTTATCTGATAATAGTATGTTTGTTGGATGCATTGTAAATCAATCTGTTAAGTTGTTACTTTACTAATTTGTTTAAGATTTAAAAAATAATTATGGTATACACATTGCAAGAACATGTTGAGCTGGTAGGCCTTTATTACCAAAATCAAAATTGTGCCCGAGCGGCTGCAAGGATATTTAACCAAAACCATCCCGAACGTTAAGTTCGCCATAAGTACGTAATGGAATTGATGTCAAAATTTGTTGAGACGGGTTCAGTAATGGATAAAAAAAGAGCACCCATTGGAATTGTGAATGATGAAGGAGCAGCTGTGGTAGTATTGGGACATGTCCAACTTATGCCAAACACGTAATCTGTACGACAAATTTCTGTAGCTTCCGGTGTTAGCAAATCTAACGTTTGTAGAATTTTACATAAGTACAAGTTCCATCCCTACAAAATTCAATTAATTCATGAATTAAATGATGATGATTTGGATCGAAGGCAAGAGTTTTGCGAAATTATGGCCGAGCGTATTAACAACAACCCAAATTTCTTATACAACGTTTGCTTTTCTGACGAATGCAGTGTTTTGCTTAATGGGGAGGTTAACCGACATAACTGTAGATTTTGGAGCGATACAAATCCTCAAGTATTCCGAGAAGCACATACTCAAAATCCGGAAAAGCAAAACGTTTGGGTAGGAATTTTAGGAGATCATCTAATTGGACCTCTGTTTATTCCTGGTAATTTAAACGGTGAAATTTATTTTGATATGCTGGAAAATACGATTGATGCGTTGATAACAGAAAAATTAGAAAATGATCCTCTGTTACTTGAACAGCAATTGCATTTTCAGCAAGACGGAGCTCCTCCTCAATATGCCGCACCAGTTCGCCAATACCTTAATTTGGAATCCCCAAGTCGTTGGATTGGAAGACGAGGTCCTATGGAGTGGCCTGCCAGGTCACCTGACCTGAACCCTATGAACTTTTTCTTGTAGGGACATCTTAAGACCAAAATTTTTGTGACTCAACCTGAAAATCTGAACGAACTACGCCAACGTATTGTAAACGAGTGTCGTCAAATAACTCCAATTATGCTGAACCATGTTAGAGACGGTTTTCAGTTAAGGTTATATTATTGTATGGAAATCAATGGAGGACAATTCGAACATTTGATTTAAAAACATAGATTTGTATGAAATGTTAAATAAATTTGATTTTTTTGGTTGTAAAAGTGAAAAATTTAAAATGTAATTTTTTAGGAAAATGATTCGTCAAAATTACTTTTTTCATACACCGTTGTAAAGAGGCTTCCAAGACCTTTCAAATGAGGAATCGCTCGACTCCTCTTCCCTATTCAATTTTGAGGGGTTGAAGCGCCCCCTCTTAGGGGGTTGCTCGTTCAAGCCTCAAATATACGTCAAAACGTGTCCCCTAAACAAAATCAATCGACGTATTTCGGGAAATTTTTCCAATCTCCACGATATAAGAAATATACGCTCGTTTGAAATGGGACACCCTGTATGTATTATTTTATAAATTATACATATCTTACCTTTTTTTTATAATGGTTTAGGAATACGTTAGGTTTACCGGGGCCATTAGTGGAAACGGTGCTGTTCTACTGCCTCTACCCACTAACTCCTGTTGTCTTCTCCCCGTTGTTATTAGGTACTTACCCAGATCTACCTTTTTTTGCATGAACGTCAGGCGAGCGAGAGAACCCTACAGACAATTTCTTCTTCATTCTTCATCATCTTAAATCTTTCGACTTTTGTCTCATTATTTTAACGATAACATTTGAGGGCCCCAGAAGTCAAGAGGTCTAAGTGATATTTTTTTTTAAATGAGTTAGATATGGGAATGGTATGTAAAAATATCAATTTTTTGAATGGTAGAAGAAACCAAGTGATTTTATTACCAAATACAGCTGCAAAGCTTAGTGCCCCTTAACCACTTGGAAGGTTGTAGTTCAAGCTTGGAGCACCAAGGAACTAAAGTCACTTGGATGGTTCACTTTTATCATCATTGGTAATAACATTTAAAGGTCATGAAAATGTATTTCTGTCGTTAACGACTATTGTAACGAAAACGAAATACTGCAGAGAAATAGTAACTCTTTCCTTATGGCTATGCAATTAACTTCATCGAAAATTGGGGGTCTGGGAATGATTGTTTAGGTAAGGGTGGAGTAAGGTAAGTTAAGATAAAATACATACGATAGAGGACAGAGACCAATGGAAGACAATACTAAATGAGGACCCCAGAAGTCAAAGGATCTAAGTGACAAAATCATTGTTTTGAGAAAATTGAAGTCAAAGTTTCAATTCCTTTTTTAAGAGAGAAAATTAGAGTTTTACTATTTCGATCAAATCATATTATGTAAAGGTCTAAGGCAATTTATATAAAATGACTTTAAAATTTGACAAGGAATCCAAAAATAAAATTAAAAATAGAGGGTTCCATTTAAAAAAACATAATTTTGTACTGCCATACTTTTATGACGGACCCTGTACAACTGAAAATAAATTTAAAATATACACCTTTTAATACTCAACAACTTTTATATGAAACATTTCCTTCTAAAACGTATATTTACTGAGATATCGTAATTTATCGCACTAATGGGCCACCCTGTATGTACATATATTTTTTAAAACGTAACTCTTTCCAAGCTTTCTTAGAATTTGACTATAGCAAATGTTTAATTTACTATTTAAATAAGTCATAGTATACAGTATTCATGCAAAAAAACCGAATTGCGGTCCACAAAAAAGTAAAACAAGATTAAAAATTCATTTAATGTTATATTTACGTATGCAAGGTAATAGAATTTGTCCCACCATCACGGTCATCCACAATAACAAATGATTATTTACGTCAGGTTTCTTGAAACAGCAATGGAAACTAAATGACACCTTAAACTTAATAGATTGCGTATTGAATATAAATATCGCCTATCGATTTTCCGATGGTATTACACTGAAATCGATTGTCGTGATAATTGTTTTAAACTAAAAAATTGTAATTCTTAACTGCAATCATGAAACTGGTTGTGTTCTTAGCCCTTTGCGTAGTAGCTGTGGTTAGTGCCGACCAATATACTAACAAATATGACAATGTCGATTTGGACCAGATTTTAAAAAGTGACAGATTATTAAGAAACTATCTGAACTGTCTCTTGGATAAGGGAAAATGTACTCCAGATGGTGCTGAACTCAAAAGTAAGTGTTACTACTTTTACACCATCCATACAGAACTTCGAATACTAAATATTTACTCATAGATAATATTTCATGCATTTATATTGTTTTTTTTCTGATCATTTCAAGTTCCAAATATCTAAACCATTAATAACTATGTTTTATATGTCAGCCTGAACGACCTCATACATAGTCAGATTGGGGATCAGTTTTATTTTCATTTTATGTAAATTATATTATAATACAAAGAAAGAAACTGATGTCTAAATACAAAATTGAACAAAATAAAAACACATTAACTGAGTCTTAAATCAGACACAAAAATCCTTAAGATTATGTTAATTTAATTTTTTCTCTATAGGATTGCACAATATTAATATTCTCGCTACCGCGACAATTTCGGGTCTGAAACAGTCTAGGTCAAAATCGTTTTTTGGTGTATTTCGATTTCTTAGTCGATATACATTAATATTACACTTTTCTCAGAACAATGGTGTACATTATTGTTACACCGGCAGCGAGAATGTCAAAAAACTAAAAAAATATATAAAGCCTAAAGAACACCGACAGTTCATTTTGTATGTGTTTCATTTTTTATTTTTACATATTTGTTCGCCTATTTGATTATAATGCTGAATGTTTTGAAAGATAAAAGAGCTTCTAAATGTAAACAATAAAAATAAAAATGAGAAAATATATAACCTTGCTCCTTAATGTGTCTCCACAATGTAGTGTTCATTACTATAATTTTAAAATAATTTCTCAATTAACAAAAACAAGTAATGTCTTTAATTGCATAGAAGTCCAACAACAACATAATTTAAATTTTTTTAAAATCAATTATTGATGTTTGGTAATTATAATTATAATGAACTGAATTTCTAATAGAAGCATATTGATGGAAACTTGTAACATTAAAGTGAAATAGTTAATTTAGGTTTGAAATAGTTAAAAATGTAGGTATACAATTACTTGACAGTTTATGAGGAGTCAGTTAATTTATACAAAAATTGTATTCGGCAAATCATCTTTTTTTATTTTTTCAGAGTATTTGCCTGAAGCGTTAGAAAATGAATGTGCTAAATGCAGTCAAAAACAACGCGATGGAGCTAGAAAGGTGATTCACTATTTGATTGACAACAAACGTCCCTATTGGAATGAGTTGGCGGCCAAATACGATCCCGATGGCAAATATTTGAAAAAATATCAATCCCAAGCTAAAAAATGAAAATATCAATTTGTAAACAAAGATAGTTTGGTAATTATTGCTTCTAGTCGTGCTATATACCTACATACCTACATACGTAAATAACAAATCTTTGTTATTTTGAAATAAAGTATTAAAAAGTACAGTATATGTATGCATTTAATGTTTGGAATTACTAAAAATTACAATTAAACGTACTACATTCAAGGTCTCAACAATAGAAAGCATAATAACAAAACAAATATGACATAGAAGTATGTAATAACACAGGTCTGCGAAATCAAACTTTTTAAAATTTTTTTAAGGGATTGTTAATATTTATGTTAGTAATCCTAAATGTAATATAAAACCATTTTTCTATGATACCCATCACGTCACATTCAGTAGATACAGATAATTATTCTTCGCTCGTCCTTAACATACAAGGTGGTAAAACAAATTTATTTAAAACTCAGGAGTTTGTTTTTTGAAAAATTACTCGGACCCATCGACCTTTATTTTTCGATGCGCTTTTTTTGATGGTAAATCTATGTATACAGGGTAACCCAAAAACCAGGTACGACAACCAACTTCTTTTTTTAATGGAAACATCTATTTTTATTTCATTTTTGAATTCTGCTTCCAATTCTAAGTATGTTTCACGTACCATGTCCTATATAGTTGAAACGCCGAATGATTACCCGTGCGTCATCAATTTCATATGAATCAAGTCGAAAATACAGGAGGAAAAAAAGTATGTAAATTTTGGTAGTGGCTATTGTCTCGTCTCAGGAGACTAATAATTAATAATTTAGTTCACTCTCCTTTGCCATATAGAGATCGGATAACTCGGAGATGTGTAACTGTGAACTAAAATGTTATTCGCAATATCTACACGAATTTTTGAATTATTATTATTTTAGAATTTTTCCAGGCATTACTAAAAATAAATCGTCCAAACTTTAACCACGCTTTTGTGTCGCACAAGTTATGTTTATGTCAATAACTACTTACCGAAAAAATACTTGTAATACACAAATAGCTCTGAAAAGAACTGATGCTACTACTTTTAGATAAATCTTTGGAATTGTTCGAAGAAAGACAATCCACGAAAAAATATGCTATTATCACCAAAATCACAAAAAATATTCGTAATGACGTGAAGCTGTCACCATTGATTATTTGAAGGGCTCGGGCGTAAACAATGGTAAATGATATTTTCCAAAAAAATGAGTTAAAAATTGTGAATAATGTTACATTTATCTCTTTACATGGAGCAATTCTTGTTTTGGCTTTTAATCAATATATAGCGCCATAAATTATATTTTTTAAATATTATTATTTTTTTTTATATTTTCCAAATTTTTTTTTTTAATTTTCAATCTGCTCTATTGAAAATTTACACTGATGTCACTTGTCATTGTTTACGCTCGAGCCCTTCATTTATTGATCAAAAATCTATTTACTACATTTTTTTATAGTGGTGTCTATTTTTAGTAATTATACTTTTGCAATAACGTATTATCTAACTTAAAAGACATGATTTTTTAATATTGTCTCTTTTTCTCACATGTATAAAACAATAAAAGGGCAACATAGGGTATGTTTTGAGTATAACTGGAAAGCGATGACGCACGGGTAATCATTCGCCGTTTTAACTGTACCTAAACTCTACAGTTGTGGAGAAATTTAGTTGTCATAGCTGGTTTTTGGGCCACCCTGTATACATGGATTTATCATCACAAAAACCGCAACCAAAAATAAAAATTGACGTGTATTAGCATTTTTTTTTAAACAAACCTCTGAATTTAAAATGAATTTATTCTTTATTTTATCATAATCCTGTATATGAATTTAAAAAAAAACGTGATGTGATACGTAAAAACTAAGTTGATATTTGGATTCAGCAGGACAAAATTCATGTTTTAGCTAAAATTATACAAAAAACATTTTCATCGCAGACCTGTGTAATTAATTCAAATTTGAAATATGAAAATACAGTATCTCTTCATAAATGATTGGTTGTTGCCTGACCGATATTAAGTTTAATTACTTACGTTTATCATTTTTATGTTGATTAAGTTACATTTTATTAATTTTTCTAATTAGTTGAATTTAAAATGTTATTCATGCATGTTATATTTTTTTCAGAAGAAATTTCAAATCCCTATAAGCGCCGATAACATAAACATTTATTTTTCCTGCTAGAACGTTTTTAACCCCAGTGTCACACAACAGGGTCTAGATGACCCACGTTAAATAAAAAAAATAACTCGAAATATAACGTTTTAAATTCTGTAATTGGAATGGAATTTTATGTGCCATCTACCTATAATACAGATATTCATCTTCACCTCAACCCCCCAAAAAACGGTACTGAGGCCATAATAAAATCAGTGCGACTACTTCAAAAAGGTATTACAAGTGCCGATTTTGTTTCTTCAAATAAATATATTTTTTGCAGTCATATGTAAGAACATATTTTTTTCCTTATAATATAATGTCTGTGGCTTGGTGCTAGAATACCAATGTCAATATTTGTCAAACTGAGAAAATCGCAGTTAAATATTGTGTTGAAAAGTATTACTTAAACAATACGATATAAATCAGTCCCTCTTATTTTAAATCTATTTTTTAATGAAATAATATGAAACTTAAATATATCTCGATAATTTTTTTTGTTTAAATAGTCATAATTAAAAGAAAAAACATGACATTGGCATTTTTAGCACTAAAAATAATTATGAATTTTCAGACATTGACATTAAAAGACAAAAAGTTTATTTAATATTTTAATAACGTGAACGAGAAATAGTAATTATTTAGTTT
>JABRWK010000539.1:10991-26081 GCA_013372445.1 Hypothenemus hampei | reverse complement strand
AGAAAGCGTGATACTAACTTCAGAACCTCTATATCCCCTAAAGAAAGACTTGCCATAACTTTACGCTTTTTAGCTACAGGTGATTCTTTCACGACCTTAATGTACCTGTTTAAAGTGTCAAAACAGAGTATATCGAATATAGTAATAGAAGTTTGCAGGGCGTTAAACGAGGCTTTAAGACAGTACATAAAGGTAAGCAAATAATACTTTAAAATACGTAAAAACTTTATTTAAATAAATTTAACAACTATTTTCATTTAAACATTATAATTAATAATATATTGTGATGCGGGTGAAGGACTTTCTGATGAAGGAGGCACTGATTCTTGATTTAATAAATGTCCTGCCGAAAATGATTGTGATGAAGCTGGTGAAGAATAGTGTGACAAAGATGGACTACATAGGGGTGTGTAAACAGTTAAAGAAGATGAACTTGTAGATGGTCTGCTATTTATATACTGATCTTGAGAATATAAATCCATTTCTGCATCAAAAATCAAACCGTTAATTCTGTGCATCAAGATACTTCTCTGGTGGTTATTAAATTTGCGGAGCTTTATAGTTATGTGTTCCCCAAATGTAGCACATTCATCACGCGGGACGTTTGAGATATTTTCCAATATATTATAGGCATGAGGAAGTCTAGGATCTTCCCTTTTCTTCATTTTTGCAGTTACCTTCTTGGGAGAAATAAATATTTTTGCTTGAGCCACATTAGTTGTTTTTTTTGAACAAGCGGAGGGGCCACTAATTTCAGTAAATATCTTAGTTGCAATTGGATTTTCATTTTCTTCATTTTCTAAAACTGAAGAGTCACCTGTGTTTTCTTCATCAGAAACGTGTTAGGAAACCTGTAAATAATAATTTTTAATAGCGTAAAAGTAAATACCTAAAAATGTAATTGTTAGATGTGCATAAAATTTTTTGCAGTTGCCTAATACTCCAGAAGAATGGATAAAATGTTCGCAACAGTTTGAACAAATGTGGAATTATTCTAATTGTTTAGCTGCCATGGATGGGAAACATATAATGTTACAAGCTCCAATAAACAGCGATAGCGAATATTATAACTATAAATCATTCTTCAGCATCGTTCTTTTTGCTCTAGTAGATGCTAACTATAATTTTTTATTCGTTGATGTTGGCTCACAAGGTCGTATATCGGATGGGGGTATATTTAAACATTGTTTGTTATGGCAAAAAATAAATTCTAATGCACTTAATCTTCCTGAACCCACGCCGCTACCTGGACGTGACAAGCCTGTACCCTATGTCATTCTAGGCGATGAAGCATTTCCCTACATGAGAACATCATGAAACCATACCCAGGTGTATATGAGAGAGGCTCTAAAGAGAGAATCTTCAATTATCGTCTCTCAAGGGCACGTCGAGTTACCGAAAATGCATTTGGAATTCTCAGTGCAGTATTTAGAATTTTAAGAAAGCCAATACTCCTCGAATCAAAAAAAGCTAGAAATGTTGTTTTGACTACCGTTTACCTCCATAATTTCTTGAGATAAAGTAAAATGTCAAACCATTTATACGCTCCTCCAGGAACTTTTGACAGTGAATTAAGTGATGGAACTGTCATTCAAAGGTTCTTGGCGAAATGAATCACAATTACTCAATTTGAAAAAAATTGCAAGAAAAAGTTCTTTAAATGCTCAAGCCATTTGAAATGAGATAGCAGAATACTTTTCTACAACTGGAAAGATACCTTGGCAATATAATTATGCTTAGAAGTTGTAAATCAGTAATAAATTAAGTTACTCAAGATCGCTAAACATATTTGACTTTTACTTACATTCTCTGTATTTAAAGTATTCTTAGGGGTGTCTTTATCCTTGAGAAAGTCAAAGTATTTAAAGGCGAACCAGCGACTTTCGTAGATATCTGTCCGTCCTAAAAAAACAGTTTTATAAACTGTCAGACAATTCGGTAAAACAACTTCAAAAGATATATTGAAATATATATAATTTTACCTACCTTTTCCGGTTCCTATGGACTTAAGCACTTTTAATTTCTCTCTTCTGAATGATGATAATAAAGAAGTAATTTTTGCCTTGACTTCGGACACTCCACATCTCACTTCATCTGCTACGAATTTCCAAGCATCGTTTTTCTAGTTTTTATATGGTAATTATTATTTTTAGGATCCCATAATTCGGATTTTCCTTTATATAAATCAATTAGTTTTTCAATTACTTGGTGACTCCACTCAACACTCATTGTTTTAAAATGAAAAGTACGTTACATAACCTAGAAACTCATAAAAACACGTCTAAATTAAGCGCGCATTTACGAACGCTTTTCTTTGATGTACCGACTTTAGACGGATCGTGTTTGGCGGTGCTCGAAGTTGCGCGTTTTAGCGCAGTTCATCGTCCAAATTAACTGTGCTCCTTCGCTCTAAACAATTTTTGCATGTTTGGCGCGGAGCAGCGCGTTTGATGTGGACCCACCTTTACAGCGGGTTGTCGATGTTATTGTTTTGTCGGCTCAATTATTCTGTCGAGCCGAAGGAAACGCACCGCTGTACCGGCGATCTTTTTTCGGTAATTTATATTCTTATTTTACTACAATTTTAGATTAAACCCAAACAAAACTATATATTAGTTCAGTTTACTATTTTCTTGCTTGCTGTGTGGTTGAATTTATAAATTTGCTATACAGTATTGTGTTCTCAAACTTAAATAAAACGTATTCAAAGCTAATATATGATTCGTCTTTTTTAATAATTTTTTAACAAAATTATTTTTATTTTAAAAGAATCTTTTAAAATGGATACATGGTTAAAAAGAAGAAAGCTTAACGATGATAATAATGACGATGTTAGCGATCAGGCTGATAAACCCACTCCCAGTACCAGTAAAGATGTTTCCTTCTCTAGAAAATATCGCCGGATGTATGGAAGAAAGTCGTATTTCCACGCTTGCCTCTAAATCCTCGTACTTCCACGTTTGTCTCTAAACCATCGTACTTCCATACTCGTGTCTAAACCCTCGTACTTCTAGACTTGCATCCAGTGTTATGACTATAATTGAAAATTTTACTGTTCATATAAGCTCAATGAACCAGTTTTTTCTGCACCAGGATTATCAATTTTATATAGGCGATACATTTTTGCAACATTCAAATCTTTTCCTAAAACATATTCTCTATTAGTGTCTAAAAAGTCTAGAAGTACGAGGTTTTAGACACGAGTATGGAAGTACGATGGTTTAGAGACAAACGTGGAAGTACGAGGGTTTAGAGGCAGGCGTGGAAATACGATTTTCTTCCATACACCCGGCGATATATTGTTCATCGAAAATATGTATTAGTTACCCATTGTTTTTTCCATCGGGAAGCACTCATTATAAAATATTTGCCATCAGAATTGAAAATAGTGCTGGAACAATGTGTTAAAATGGTTAATTATATAAAATCAAGACCATTATGTAATCGCTTATTTAGTAATTTATGCCAAGCTATGGAAGCTAAATATGAATCTTTGATACTGTACACGGAAGTTAGGTGGTTATCCAGAGGAAAAGTTTTATCTCGCGTGCTTGAATTAAAAAACGAAATGAAAATATTTTTTGAACAAAATAAAAATGATGATTTTAGTCATTTGTTGGCAGATACAATATGGTGTGCTAAACTAGCTTACTTATCTGATATTTTTGTTATTTTTAATAACATAAATTCAGGTATGCAAGGACCGACAGAAAATATATTAAACTCAACAGATAAACTGGTGAGATTCCAAAAAAAATAACTTTATGGAAGAACAAAGCACAGGAAGGTAATTTGGAAAAGTTTGAGTCAGTTCCAAAAGACTTCTATAAGATTATTCATAAAATTTTATTGACTATTTGACAATCCTAGAGGAGAGAATTATTCATTACTTCCCAAATTTAGATATAAAAAAATTTGATTGGGTTCGTAATCCATTCGTGATAAAAGATACGTCTGTATATGAATTAACGTTGAATGAATAGGAGGAACTAATTTCGCTTTGTAATAATCGAGATTTAATTTCAAAACATTCGGAAGAGTTAATTAATTCATTTTGAATTAACATTAGATGCAATTATCCCATAATAGCCAAAAAAGCTTTAAAAATATTATTACAATTTTCTACATCTTATTTGTGCGAATTCGGATTTTCAGCGTTGGCCAATATAAAAACGAAAAAAAGATCGAGACTTTTAAATGTAGATGACGAAATGAGAGTTGCATTATCATTTTTGCGACCAAATATAAACGAAATTATGAAAAATCGTCAAGCTCAAATTTCACATTAAATGTATTTTTATAATTAATTTATAATTTATCACTCAATAAACATTCTGTTGTCTTTGTAGTACATATTGCATATTTTATTTTACATTCAAAATTATTATCATAAACTATTTTACACAGTATTTTGGGTAAGTAAAATTCTTTAAAAATTTATTTTATCATTAGGTGCCGCCAAATTTTCGAGCTGTGAAAAGTGTGCCGTAACAAAAAAAGGTTGAGAATCACTGTGTTAGCACATACCAAGTGGGGAGCAAAACCTAAGGTCCTGCTGAGGATCTACGTTTCCATCATCCTGTCTCGCATAGATTATGGGTCGGTTGTCTATTTATCCGCACGTCCGAACCTACTGAATTTACTTGATAAAATTCATCATATGGGAATCCGATATTGTCCGGGAGCTTTTCCCACATCTCCGAAATTAAGTCTGTGCTGTGAATCTGCAATGTTGCCGTTGAAAATAAGGAGAAAATTAGGTGTGCATACTTACATGTCCATTATATACATATATATATATAAACAGGCCAACTGTTACCCGGCCATTGGGAATACTCTTTAACCCATTCAGTGCTGAAAGTGCGAATGCAAGACGAGTTGATACAGTAATGACGCCTTTTGACATCGTCAGCACTAAAAGAGTTAAGGAATATACAATGTACACATTAGAAGTCATGGTGCCACGAATTGACTTGCCAGATGCAAACATGGCAGATGAATTGGTGGACAGAAGGATAAATTTTAAGGAAATCATGAAACAAAAAATCATTGACAAATGGCAGCAAATATGGAGTGAGTTAAATACATTGTTAGATGAAGTGCAGCCAACGTTTAAATTAAAATATACCTCTTTAAAATTATCCAGAGCTGACATGGTGCGAGCACATCGGCTGCGCATCGGTCACACTAAGCTTACTCACGAGCATCTATTAACGGGAGAGCCATCACCATTACGTGAGACCTGTGATATACAACAATCAAACATATACTTTGTGAGTGTCCACAGTATGATCAAGTGAAACTACACCATGCCCTGATAAATAACATTTCTGAAAATCTAAAAGAAAGAAAATTAGTACTACACTTGAATTTCTAAAAGAGATCGGACTATACAGGAAACTGTGATATCCCGATTTTGACTAGTTGCTGTTGATAAAAATTAGGAATTGTGATACTAATCTGTGATAATGAAACCTATCTGTGATAATGCACTTACCTGAAAATAAGCTTACCGTAATCATGGTGTCTTTTTCGAAAATAGTAAAGGGGTTTCGTCCTTGACGGGACTCGTCAGTATGACGAAGAAGTCATAGACCCCGGACTATAGGAATATCATCCTGTAACTTAGTCTGTGATGTTCTTTCTGTTTGCTTTGCCTGTGATACCGATAGGTTTTAGCTTTACGCCTGTGATAATGTTTTAATATATTTCATTTTATTTATTCCTTCTTACCTGACCTTGGAATGTTTCTCTCCCTTTGATATTGGTTATTGTTCTTAAATTTGAGACATATCTAAGTAAGGAGCTAATGACCATAGCCCTCGATGCTCCGGGCGGTAGATGTTTTACTGTGGTAGACCATCTTATTTGGAGAGTCCTCAGTCGGCCAGAAACGAACATCTTTCTGAACGTCATAGTTTTACCACCACCTCATCCAAAAAAAAAAATAAAAATAATAATAATGAAATGGGATGAGTGAAATTTCCCTTGAGAGGGAGTGCGAAGACCATTAGGCTAAGTCATAATAATAATAATAATTATACATCAAGGGGTTTTTAATGATGCTTTTTCATAATATGTTAAAGAAATTGCATTTAAAAATGCCCTAACACTTTTTTTATTGGGTCACCTATTTTTTTGTTATAAAAACGTATGACAATAGGTCTGTTCGTACACAAATCCGAAACCAGTCATCGCCACGCTGATTGGTCAAAAACACTTTGCAAACTGGTTCGAAACTGTTTTTGACCAATCAGCGTGGCGATGACTGGTTTCGGATTTGTGTACGAACAGACCTAATGATAAAAAGAAATGATCTTTAGTTAAATAAAAATCGTACCTTAAAAATACTCAAATAGTCCAAAGAAATAAATCGGATAAGCGATTTCTGAGATACAAGAGTAGCTCCATGAATCGCATACTGTAGGTGACCGAAACTTTTTAACCAAGATTTGATACATTCTGCTAAACTTACTTATGTTTATTTTTATAATTATTATAAAAATAAAAGTTAAGAATTATTCTTAACTGTATTAAACTTATTGCTATTTTATACAGTTAAATTCGGCATGTGCAATTACGAAGAAAATAATTCCAACCTATACAACTTTTAATAGATATTTATATTGGACTAAATCTATTCGAAATTATTTCCTCTAACACTCTTTAAGAACTTTGTCATCAACACATTAAACACTCTGTGTAATTATTGTAAATCGCATTTTACCACAACCATTTTAATTTTAATAAAAATATATTTGTTTATGCTTTCGACCGTGACCTGGGTTAATCACAACGGCGATGGCGTGATGTCACCAATAATCGAGCGCACTCGTTAAACCTAACCCTATTTTATCAAAAGATTAATCCAGCGTTGCTAATTCTAGACACTTTGAGGCCATTTTTAAAAACTGAATTAATCAAACAAAAGCTCAAGTTGAAAAATAAAGTAAAGGTTAATTTGCTTTGGTATTAAAAAGAGTCCGCAGGGTCCCTTTTCCTTTTTTTGTTTTTAAATAAATAGACGTGGCAACGATGTTTAAATTTATATATACAAAAACGATCTTGACGTTTCCATATGTCAAATGTCACGTTGGCTATGCTGTAATTCATTGTAATTTATCCCAGTGAATCAAAATCTATTTTTTTCTAATAAATTGTGCATAATCCAAGTTTAACACTCAAAGACGTGTTTAAACACAGAATAATGAATGATTCCGGTTTCACCAGAACCGAAATGGTTAGTTTGGTGGTTAGATTAACCATAGTATCAGCTGTGACGTTTTGGAGCATAAAGTGGCTACTAAATCAAGTGGACCCCACAAACAAAAGTAAAAAAAGGCTCGTCAAACGGCCCAAGAACAGCTAAAAAGAATTGCATTGAATAATCAAAAGTTGCAAATTGATCAATTCAATGATTACGAAATGATGATTGCTGCCCATTTAGTAAATCCTCATGACATCAAAGTTACTTGGGGTGACATTGCTGGATTGGAAAGTTTAATTCAAGAACTTAGAGAAACCGTTATTTTGCCGATTCAACGCAAAGATTTGTTTGCCGATTCACTGTTGACAACTGCTCCCAAAGGTTTACTTTTTATTTTTTAATTCTTTGTCATAGACATTAAAATTTGATTTTAGGTGTTCTTTTACATGGTCCTCCTGGTTGTGGCAAAACTTTAATTGCCAAGGCAACAGCTCGTGACGCCGGCACGTACTTCATCAATTTAGATCTTTCAATATTAACAGATAAATGGTATGGTGAGAGCCAGAAGTTAGCATCAGCAGTGTTTACATTGGCCATCAAATTGCAACCCTGTATAATATTCATTGATGAAATTGACTCATTTTTGAGAGCTAGGAACAGCACTGATCATGAGGCAACTGCTATGATGAAGGCCCAATTTATGTCTTTGTGGGATGGTTTAATAACAGACCCAAATTGCACTGTGATTATTATGGGAGCTACCAATAGACCACAGGTATGTAAATCTTGCTCAAAAGAATGCAAACTTATATAATTTGGAACTTCAAGGACTTGGACAAAGCTATTTTGAGGAGAATGCCAGCAACCTTTCATGTTCCCATGCCAAACATTGCACAAAGAAGACAAATTTTAAGTTTAATATTGGAACATGAACCCACCTCTCCAGATGTCGATGTTGAGGTTATTGCCAAGGTCACTGACGGCTTTTCCGGCTCAGATTTGAGAGAATTATGTCGGAATGCTGCAGTCTACAGAGTGAGAGATTACGTGCGACAGGAAATAAGCAGTAACTTAAACGGTAGACCAAGAAATAATTCTGAAGATGAACAATTTCATGATACCTTGCGCCCCATAATGATGGACGATCTAAAGTATTCCTACAGAAAGATGAGGGAGAGTAAGATACAATGCGGATCTCTAAATATTCAGCCTCGAATCGATCTTGATTAGCTAGTATGGGTGCAAGTGTTGCGCCCTATAATGAGTGAATTTGAAGAATATGAGAATAAATGCAATGAGTTCGCTGCGACTTTTGAAAAATGTAGAAAATATAATAAAAACTAGGCAGTAAATGATATTAAATGCTGCAATTAGTTGATAAATCAATCAGAAAATGGTGAAAAGAAGTATGTCTAAGTTATTTGATTTTTCTCGCATATACTGTTATTACAAATGACATTTTTCTAAAAAAATACTAATAATGATAAATATTGAATTGAAATATCAATATGGAAGATAAATTTACTTTAGAAACTCTCTTGAAAATATATTTATTTATGGTCATAAATTACATCATAGATATTTTAGGCCGTCAACGCAAAAGTGGCCTAAACTCACTGACCAGATGACTGAAGGAGATAATATACATTAAGGATCTTTTTGCTTTACCAATTTACATATTTTTGCTTTCCGAATCTCAAAAACTTGTGAGTAAAGCCACCTATGCGTTGACTGCCTCATTTATCAGGCAGAAATTAAATAATTAAAAATAATGACCCTTCTCCTCATTATAAACACCCTGTTGCTGTATAAAATAATATTAAAATTGGGTCCAATGTAATGACTGGCAAGTCCATTTTTACGAAAAAATGAGGTAGTAGCATATTCTTAGTTAATATAAAATAACCATTTATCCTGTGCATGAACGAAGTTTGACAACCGGTCTAAACTTAATAAAATACTGTAACAGTGAATGCCTGTCTATAAGTATATTGCAAATAATCTGATATTTTCAGGAGGTTATTTGGTTTTCTAAATACTTTAAAGTAGCGGACTTGCCAGGTTGTTACATTAGACCCCTCAATTGTTCTTTGGCATTAAATGTAAGATAAAATTGTTCTAAAATATTCCACCTTTAGAAGTACATATAGTCGTGTTCAATAAAAAGTCATACACGTATGAGAGAGAAAAAAGTTTGACAATCCTATGTGATTCAAATATGATTGTTAAATTTCTCATATGTGTACGACTTTTTATTGAACACATTTGTACATCTATTTTTTTCCAATAAAAACTACCACACAAAATGAAAAATAATTAAAAAGCATACTCAAAGAATATGAAAATGTGATGTATTTAAGAGCCAACAGCTACTGTCCTATTTAAAATGATTTGCTCAGATTTGAGGTATTCCTGATGGATGGTTGCTTTGTCCTGGTTTGCATCTAGGATCAAAACAGGTGCTGGAGTAGAAAATAAAGTTTTATGGAACAACCAGTCCTCATGAATGTCGTGTAATGATTTAAGATAATCGAACGAAACAGATTTTTCCTCTTCCCGATTTCGGGCCATCATCCTTTCGAAAACAACTTGAGGAGTTGTTCTAAGATATACTAAAAACAACAATACATAAAAATTCGATTAATAATTATTGTTTAAAAAATATACCAATAAGGTCCACGTCAACATTAGTATTGTCCTTTATCCATGTAAAATGTCTGTCAATAACTGCTGCCGAAGCGTCTGAAAGCACTCCATCTCGTTTCATTTGTTCCACAAAGCAATATCTACAAGCATAATTTATGTCTTTATATTATAAGGCTAATAACACGACATACCGGGCACTGAACATCGATCTTTCCATAAGTTTAATTGGATGAGGAGTTTTCTTCGTATGGTATTGCAGCATGGTTAGTTGAACGTACGACTGAAAGGTGAAACTCCACTTTTTAATATCCTGATATAATAAGCTGAGTAAATTGTGTCCATCACAATTTCTCCATAAGTGAATTGGTTCGGCGAGAACACAAACATTGTCAAATTGATCAAAATGTTGCAGGAAAGTAGTTTTACCACTACCGATATTGCCTTCCACAATTACTGTAAACGGACGAGACGAGTCTTTTAACGAAGACATTGTTTTCTAGCTAAAATTTTAACAAATAACGGACAACGTGCTTCAGTAAACTATAAATTGTTATTTCCCGCCAAAAACTTGGAGGAGGTTATAACCTGTGTGAAATATCTTCTGCTTCTATTATGTTATATATTTTGCTGCTACATTGACATTTGTTAGATACCTATACATATAATCAGCAATAAGTATGATGTATATGTATATGTTTATATAGGGTGTCTACAATAAGAATTTAGCCTCGTTGTAAAATCTATTTTGTGGCCGAGTTTAATCATTTCCTTTTTGTTTAATAGGTTTTCATTTGAAAAATGAAATGCATATTGGGCGCATTTCATGCGCTACTCTTGACCAGTAAACTTAAGGCCGTATTCATAATCGCGCCTTAAGTATTCTTTGGCATTCAAACATTCCTTGAGTGTGGATTTACGATTCATAGTCGTTCTTCGCCACACAAGGAAGATATAAAGCCTATTAATTATGTTGATAGTACGAGTATCAAGGAATCCTTGACTGAGGCATCCGTAAGTGTTCATTCAAGATGCGACTATGAATACGGCCCTTAGTCAACTACTACGTTCATTTTTCTGGGCACAACTTTCTAGTTTAATTAGGTATTTTTTTTAGAAAAACAAACGACGAACTGCATCAATTAGGGCCGTATTCATAGTCGCACCTCGAAGAAACACTTAAGGACACCTCAATCAAGGATCCCTTGATACTCGTACTGTCAATATAATTAATAGACCTTAAGTTTCCTTTGTGTGGCGAGGAACGACTATGAACCACAAATGCATACTTAAGGAATGCTTGAGTGCCGAGGAATACTTAAGGCGTGACAATGAATACAGTCCTTAGTGAGAATTCATCCAAAAGCAAATTAAAGGCGTATGTATTTTCTTTAAGGAAGGATATTTGACTTTACATAGGCATATCTAATCTTGATATAAATTTTTACTCAAACTTTTACGAACAAGAAAGCTCCGTTCTTTTGCAGACCCTATTTGTCAGTAAAGTTCTTCAAGGGCATCCTATTTCACTATATCTATCCATTTTTCACATGAGGTTCTTTTGGAAGGAGACATTACAATTTTTGAGCCGAAAATGTCCAGTATTTAATAAATGTAAATAGAATGTGTTCTGAGAACAGATCGGAAAGCAATCCTTCGAACTATAAAGTTAATCCATAATTAGTTAAATAATCGTAATTTATTACTGCTGATTCTATTGCTTTTTTTCTTAAATATAACTCAGCAATGAACGATCGTTCATCATTTATTTTAGTCGAGTAACCAGAATTTATAATAAATTTAAGAAAATCATATAATACTTCGTAAGCCAGAACTTTATTAAAACAAAAAAATGGTTGACACAATACATGATGGATGTATTCCAGGAAATCCGATTTAAGATACTCTAACACTCCATGAACTCAAAGAATGTATGTCAAGTAAAAAAGAATATAGCACGATAAGCGTGGCCAATATAGGGTGTCTCCAAATTCCATGTAAAAAAATTAAGAGTGCATTCTTTGATTAAAAATAAGGTCACTTAGAAAATAAACGGTGTTAAATGGCTTTCATGTCTGCGATACAGGACTTTTAAATTTCTAAAATTTAAGGGCTTTATTTTTTTTAACCTTCAAATTACTTAAAATATTCTAATCAAATTTGGTATACCATGTGACTTTAAAATTTTAAATATTAGATGCAATAAGTAAGAAGTAGCGAAGATACAAATAAATATTCAAATTATAAAAAAAGCGGTTATATTAAAATACGTCTACAGACTGTGTATAAAAGTGGGGAACAAGCTTTAAGGCTAATTTTACTGTTGAAAATATAAAAAAAAGTCCTTATAAACATGGGTTTGCAAATGCTTCTTAAGAGAGCTACGGCCCTTGGAAGTTGGTCTCCAAGAAATAATTTTTAATTAATATTTGAGGACCCTTTCCAAGTACAGTGATGCCACTTCGTATACGATTTAATATTAGTAAGAGCTACTATTTACTGAGTATTGGCCAAAATTAATTTCAACCATAGGCGAAACCAGGAGGGGAGGGCTTCATTTGCTTAAAATACTTTTATATCCTTTAACTTTTTCGACAATTTAACACCAGAAAGTGATTTCTTCTCTAAAATTACATAAAAAAGTACTCTTCAAAAACTGCTGTATGACCAACCGTTTAAGAAATATGCCCCTTTAAACGAGACATTGCACGTTGAGGAGCTGAAATTGGGTAGTGAAATTGTCTGGGAAAAGTAAATTTATTTTCTTGATAGATTGTGATTGAAATTAGTTTTGACCAACACTATAAAATAGTATCCTTTATTAATAATAAATCGTATAAGAAGTTACATCGCTGTATCTGGAAAGGTTGCAGAGATATTAAATAAAAATAATTTCTTGTAGACCACTTTCGAAGGACCGTAGTTCCTTAGGAACCATTTGTAGAGCCATGTTTATAGGAACTTTTTTTCATATTTTCGGCAGTAGAATCAGCCCTTAAAGTTTGTCCCCCTATTTCATATACACTCTATATGTATATTTTAAATTATTTTTCCGCAATTTACTATATAATAATATTTCATTCGTGTTATAAATAATATAATTCAAAGATTGTTTTATATACAGCGTGTCGCACTTAAAATGAATACACCCCCATATTTTCGTTATTTGAAGGACTACAGATTTCAATTGTCGCACAGTTCTAGGGGTTAATGAGTCACATTTTTTGAGGTACCCCAATTAAAATCGGAACTGTATACCTAGCCTACTATGACGTCACAAACAGGGTCGATTCTCCATATCTTGCTTCGCGTTAGAGATATCAAAAAAAGTTATTTGAAAAAGTTGTTTCGAATTAAAACCTCCTTACCTTAAATGTAAAATAAAAAAATATGTTATTTCATAGTTCCGATTCGAAAATATAATATTTACAATTTGAGTTTGGCAAAACAAATGTTTGCACGATTTCCAGTATACATGCTGATTTAAATTCTCTTCTATGTGTATTAAATATTGTCTTATGATATGATAAAAAAAATTGTAATTATTTGTGCCATAAGTTTTAAAGTTCTTTTTTTAAATTCTTATATTGATCACTTTCCGAATAATTTCAGAAACTACAGTAAAGAGCACGGAAAACGGTTCCATCAAGATATTATAAAGATGGAAAGAGAATATCAAGGCTATTGGAACGTCAGTATTACGACTGATTATTGTTGGGTGATCCATAAAGAAACAAATGAAAAACATCGACAGAAACCAATGAAACGAAGCGTGTCTTCGAGAAAGTAGCAGTATTCTTGATTTTATGTGTGTTTTTAGTAATTTATATTGTTTTCTCGTTTTGAGTAATAAAAACTTCGAATATAGATAACGTTTTCATTTAACTAGCAATTTATTTTTCTTTAAATTTCAACACTACCTGTATTTGTTGAATGTAACATGATGAGTATTACAAAAAACTCGTTTTATATTACATTTGGAATTGCTGTCACGAATATTAACAACCTATTAAAAAAACTTTTAAAAAGTTATTTTTTCAGACCTGTGTTATCGATATTTAATCTTCATCACCATTTACAGTAATCACCATCGTAATTTTGTTTTTTTTTTTAATGAAAAAGAAACAAAATTACAACGAACTTTAACAACATATTTTTAGCTAAAATTTTATCAAAAGTATGTTTTCATACCTACATACAGGGTGGCCCATTAGTGCGAAAAAGTCCAATATCTCGGTAAATATACGATTTAGAAGCAAAAGTTTCATATAAAAATTTTTCGTCTTTGAAAGGTGTGTATTTTAAAATTATGTATTTTCAAATGTTCAGGGTTTGCCATAAAAGTGTGGCGGTAAAAAATTAGGTTTTTTTAAATGGGACTCCCCATTTTTAATTGCATTTTTGGATTCCTCGTTAAATTTTAAGGCTAGTTTATATACAGCGTTTCATGTCTAAAATGTACCGTTTCCGAGTTATTCTGGAAAATTCGAAAATTTTGTCAGCTGCAGGCTCCTACGGTAATACTAGTTTACAAATCAAACTTTTTTTTGTGTTGCTGTAGAATTTTCTACTGTTTCTGATTAAGTTTAGCATGCTGATTTCAAAAGAAAAGATTTTTTTTCTAGCAGCTCTAGTTTTTAGGATACAGGTACCTGATTTTATACAGTGTGGCGTACTTAAAATGAATACAGTCTTGTAGTTTTATCTTTAGGGATAAAAAAATAATTTTTGCTACAAATATAGAGCTCCACAAATTGCACGTTTTAAGATATTTAGCGTAAGCGAAATGTCTATGCTCCGCCTACTGCGACCGTTGAACAAGGCCCGATTTCTGATATTTGGCTTCGTGTTGATTAGTTATTTGAAAAAGTTGTTCAGAATATTAGTTTAAGCTTACATGCCGATTTTTAGTTAAAAATTCGTATTTTTTATTTTTTATTTTTTTTGTGTTAATTCGATGCCTCAATTTTAATATTCGTCATTATTTCTACTATTAAGCCACGAATACCAAGAACAATAAAATATAATCAACAAAATTATAATAAATTCAAACCAAAAACTGTTTACAAATAGTAAAATTTAAAACACACTGTATAAAATCAAGTACCTGTATCTCAAAAACTAGAGCTGCTAGAAAAAAAATCTTTTCACTTTTGAAATAAGCATGCTAAACTTAATCAGAAACAGTAGAAAATTCTACGGCAACACGAAAAAAATGTTGATTTGTAAACTAGTGTAAT
>JABRWK010000538.1:16268-29070 GCA_013372445.1 Hypothenemus hampei | reverse complement strand
TGAAATTAATGAAATCAGGTTGGATTAAATCCCTATAATTTTCCAGAAAATCACCAAGTGATTTATTAAATATAGTTGACAGGATTACTGTGTGTAGTGTTATTATTATTATTACTAAATCGATTGTGGTTTAAATATGGAATTTATATGGCATTGTTGAACATGTGTCATCGAAAGGTATAATTAAAAAATGAATATTTATCAAAAGTATGTCATTGTTTAATTAATCGAAAAATAAAACAATGCTGAAACAAGCGTAAACATTATTAACCAATTTTCTTGCCCAGCATGTACGATTGTGTATAAATTTAAAAATAAATTCTATTTATATAACAGAAAACTAAAAAAAAGAACAGCTTGTTTACCTTAAAAGTCAGTGTCCAAACAAAGCGGTCGTTCTGATCGTAACAGGAACGAACAATACTTGTTGGTTGAGAACGCAATAAAATTGCCTTTCGTAGAACGATTGTCGTACACTAGAAATTTGTCTCTGATCTGATACATCAGAATTTATCCGAACACATAAAAAACTACTATTATTTTGCGAACGATAATTTCGAACCGGAACGGCCACAACACAATCGACGAAAGATGCTCGCCCAGAAATAACACACATCCACCAAAACCAGTCGGCGGCAGCAGTCGATTTTATAAGAACTCCCTTTTGAACAGGACCGTACTCTGAAAGTCATAAGCTTATATTGTTTATATGGTATATGTAATTCTAAAGGTATATACAGACCTATTAACAACATGTTGTACCTTAGATGTTGATAGATATTGGTAACAACAACTGACATATGGATACATGTTGTTAACAATGTTGTACATCTAAACCAAAAGCAATTCCGCATCCAAATCAGTTTTAAACAAATAATGAAACTGACTGATGTGTCGGTATTTGTGGTGTTTTTTGATAATTATTGCTGACCATTCCCAAAAAAGAGGAAAAAGACGGTGCCAGAGATATTTAATAAAAATTAGAATAAGCCATGTCGTTTGGTTTACTTTTGAACTTTTCTGGCAAATTAAAGTGATGTTGTCACAAATATGGTTGATATTGTGATATCGATTATGATTGCGACCTACAAGAATATTGCATTAATTTAGTTGACAGTTATGATATCATCGATTAGTGTGATGACGTAGATACATATATGATGACATTTAATCTGGATGCACTCATTTTAGTTTCAAGTTGAGAAGGATACAAGTGATGCTTTCAAAAACTAGTAAATGGCTGGGTGATATCTGTTGTTCATGCGATGATTTAGAAATTGGATGACCTTGTATTAGGTGTTTGCACGTCAAACATTGCAAATGTACCGATTTTCAGTTGAAAAAGTACATTATCTATACGACTTTTATTATAAATATTACCATAAACATTTTACCATACATTTCTACCATAAACTATAAAATCCTCTTTTGTTATCACAACTTCTTAGATACTTTGTATAAATTTGTAGGCTTCGTTCACACTGACATCATTGTTTGTTGTCGTTTTTGGATTTGATGATGAAACTTCTGATGAA
The DNA here is from genome assembly GCA_013372445.1 of Hypothenemus hampei. Taxonomy (NCBI): domain Eukaryota; kingdom Metazoa; phylum Arthropoda; class Insecta; order Coleoptera; family Curculionidae; genus Hypothenemus; species Hypothenemus hampei. The sequence goes on along the minus strand of JABRWK010000538.1, from coordinate 27,535 downwards.
ACTTTCATCAGAAACTATTATATCAATGATTTATTTCCTGTGAAATGATCAGTTGCATGTTGTGTTTCATCTTCATCGCAATGTTCGATGGATCTTAAAGTATTGTAATCGTGGTTTGCTTATTCTGTTCCGTTTACCTATTAAAGAATGAAATGCACTATTATTGTTCTTCTGGTTAAAATTTATGTTTGAATACAATTTTGTTCGCAGGAATATAGATAATTAAATTTTTTGCATTGCTGTTGCCGACATTCGCATGAAATTGTTAAAGTATTTCATGTAAAATAACATTTTCCGTATCTTTTATTGAAAGAATTAATGGGAATTATGTTCAGATTAAAGCGCTAGAAAACGTTCATGTATGCTATTATAATTGCACGTACGGGATGATGTATAATGAATCTGATAAATGTTGTCAACTGGTTGTGGAACTAATTTTGAACAAAAAACCCATATGAACCTAGGTCCTAGTTCAATCAGTTACAGTAATTAAATATTAAAGGTTTATGATAAGAAGAGTAAATATCATATATCTAGTTACCAAATAAGTATTTGAATAACTAACAAACTTTTGATAGAGTGTTGGGCCATATTTACAAAAGATTCAGTGCGATTATTCTATGAAAATCAGTGGTTCAACAGCTGCACAGATTGTTCCAATTTCATAATATTTACGGTGTTTCTTGCTCATTATTAAAGATAAAAATGTGCATTTTTCGAGATATTTTATCACATTTTGTTTTTTTATAAAACAAAAGATGCCACAACTTAACACACATTGTTTTTAAGATATTCTAGCAATTGTGAAAATTTATCATTTTGGAATACCCTCATAGTTCTGATATTTAATATTTATATCGTTTCCAAAAAGGTAACAACAGTTTTTTTTTAACGTAAAAACCAGTGACGTACTATACTCGGTTTTTTCCCAACATTGATAACTTGCGAGACCAGACACATGTTATTTTAAATGGAATATTGTATACAGGGTGTCCGGAAATAACGTTTATATATTTAAGGTGGCAATTCTACACGGAAAAATAATGGTAGATTGCTATACATATAAACTTTGGTCAAAAGTGACGTGGCCCATTATGTTTATTACAATACATGTCCATATCCAGGTAATGGTGCATCAGTTTATAAAAACTCATTTTACTGGAAAACGGTCTATCCTAAGATCCTAACGAGATGAAGTAAAAGAACCTTTTTTGGTTAAAAACTGGTTGCGATTTAGTAATTTGATTTAAAAAATGAAGAAATATTACAAACAAAAACTTTAGAGCAATATTTACTTAGGAGACACCCTGTAGAAGATACAACGAAATCGTTGATAAATTTGAATCTCTCATCCTAGAAAACCCCCAAATACGAAATTTCTTGAAATTAGTTTGAAGTAGTCAAAAGTTACTACAGAAATTGTAATTCATTTTTCCAACTTTGACACCCTGTAACTCCGTAACGCAACATCTTTTGACCAAAGTTTATATAACAAACTACCATTATTTTTCCATGTAGAATTGCCCCCTTAAATATATAAACGTTATTTCCGGACACCCTGTATTTTATTTGGAACCCAACATTTTTTGTTTAAAATTACACCCACAATAATTCGTAAAAGTTTGTTACATTCATTCTAAATTACCCTGTATACTGTATATTGTATATGTATCCTGTATAAACATATGTGTGTGTTTATGTTTATATTCGTGTTTTATGATATTTATTTCTTTTTAAAACATATTTACGTAAAGAATAATAATAAATACTTACCTCAATAGTAATGCGATGATTTCTAGAAACGTCATTTTCCATGAGAAAGCTCGTCATACTGTACCTAAAACATATACAGAGCGATTCAAAATTTTTGTGTTTAGTTCCTGTGATCGCAATAAGAAAAAAAAAAGTTTTTATTTTTTAACTTCCAAACGGCTTAAGATTTTTTAACCAAATTTCGTACATGAAACTACAGCATACTCGTAGGTTTATTAAAAAAAATACCAGTTTTAACCATTGATCAGTAGCGGAAGTATGTGTGTCTTGTGTCCTTTTTAATAACAAAAAATTGTAACACTCAGTATAATATTTTGTTTAAAGTAGTCCATCATATGCGCCAATGCGTTCTACAAATTTTTTTGTCTCTTAGTTTGTTGCACTTCAAATAGTTTAGACGTAAAAAACATTTTTTTTGATTAATTGCATTTTTTTCATAAGCTCTTGAGATATGTGAAACAAATTTTGACGAATATAAAACGAAGAACTTCTAGTCTTTGTAAATTGACCAGTGGCGGAGATAGAGTGCCACCGTTTCTTTTTACACCCTGTTTCTCGAAAATAAAGGGCAACTGGACATATCACGCACCTAACAGCATCAACTCAAAAACTGAAATATGTAAAAATGACACTTCCTTACGGGTGGATTGGTGACTTAATTCTATAAATGCCTATTTTTGAGTTGATACTGTTTTGATGTGGGTGTACGATATGTTTATACTACATAGACACTTACTTTTTTTCTTATTTCAGTCGCAGGAATCTTCAGTAAACAGTTGACACAACAATTCTCAATCACCTTGTATTGTCTTTTGAAATAATACCAGCTCCATTTGGACTTTCCTTTCGAAAATTTTCTGTCATTTTCGGCTAAACTAAATTTGTAGAGAATTGATTTTCCTGGCTATTTCATCGAAATTTGTTTTAAAATGCAAAACTATTTTCACCATTTCATCGTATGTATTTGAGATTTCTATCTCGGTATTCTCTGCATTTGATTGTCCCAGGATGCGGCAACAGCTCTTAGCATTTCAATTAACTCGACTGTTAGCTCTTTGTTCTAAATTATTTTAATGTAAAAGATACTAAATTTGAAAAATTAACGAGATACGTGTGACCAATGCCATTATCATAACATAACATGTGGCCAATATATTTAGAATATTTTGTTGGCCGGGTTCTACTTATCTTTAAGTGCTATTTTGTGTTACTATCATGAGTTTTATTTGAAGATGAAATAGTTATAAAATAAGAAGATGCGTTTCACTCGTTTTAAATAACGGTTATTTACGTAAAAATAAACAATTTGTGAACAGACACGAAAGTACTTTAAAAATCATGTTTATAACAATTTTAATTCAAAATACACGTACAGGACTTGTAAAGAATCATAGAATTTAGTTCATAAAATATACACAGAAAAAAACTATTTAATACAATGGTTTCTTGATTTAACATTCCCATCAAATTATACTATGTATTACACGAAAATCTTATTATATTTTACTACAAATTACAACAAAATTCAGTTGGTGACTTGTTAATGCTTGAAATTTTCTACTTTTTAACCATATGAGCCAGAGTCAGTTTCATTAACAACATAGAGCTGGATTTTCCTGGAAGACAATAACATACAATGGAATCGCTAATGTTTTAATATCTTACCTAGACACTTCTTTGTTCCAGAATGGTATAAAACTTTTCGGTACTAATTAAGAAATGTTTGCTGATAACGATTTAGTCAAATCAAAGTGATCGAAATTTTTCTTATACTGTGAATGCCGATGTAAATCAAAAATATACTGTTACCTTAATGCCCTTTTCAAATAATTTTATCTTCGCCTAAAATGAATTTCATAACTTTAAAGTTACTTGAAATGCTATAATTTTAAAAGCAACTTAAATGTCTTCTCGACAGTAAAAAGTTATTATTGGTAAACTCGAGAGACAACTTTAAAGTTTCATTGATTATCGCTTCAGTATTTTTATGTTTTATATATTTTCATATTCTAGGTCACCATCTCCAACTATCGACATGAGTATTTCAAAAACTTTTTTCTGAAAAAAAAAATTACAATTTTTAAAAATTTAATTTTATTTTTGATGTCCCGAATGCCAATTCTTAACAAAATGCGTCAAAACGCGAGAGTTGGTCCACTTGTGTTGGTGGCTCAGTAATATTAACAAGTTGTAAAATGAAAAAATGTATGTAAAGACATTTACAGCTGTCGCGAACAATGTCTTTACCGAATATTTTTAATCTCCAATAAAAATAACATTGGCATCATTAAAACAACCATTTCAAAAAGAGATAGGTGTATACCATTAACAGTGTATTCTAAAAATACTGTGCGAGAAAACAATATTTTTTGATTAGAGCAAAAAGGCAATGATAGCAACGAGTGTGAAATTTGTTGAACAAAATATAATATTTAACTTAACACCCCCCCCCCATAGAGACTAAAGACTGTATTACACTAACAGAGTGTTGGGTCGAGACAAAGCATTTGGACAAGTACTTGGTTAATGTATAGTAGTACAGTTTGTACTAAGATTAATAACGAACGAGTGATTTCGTCGAGACACTGGATAGACTCATTTTTCATTTTTTCGGCTGAATAAGCTCGGTGTTCCACTTGCCTTTAATCAATCAATGTAATTACATGAGTTAAGCATCAATTACACAGGGCGAGTTTAGTAGCTCATCGTTGGCGAGTAAAATTAAGAGCGAATGGAGCGAGAGAAGTAGTCCAACATTTAATTTTACACACTGGAGAAAAATAAACAGCGAGTTTACTCTCAACTAAAATTACATTGAATGACTTTTATGGTAGCGAGTACATTTGCTAATGAGTGGCTACTAAACTCAACCTGTGTAATTGATGTTTTAATGTTAAAAGAGAAAAATCGCATTATCAGTTAGAGTTACTACATATGTAAATTTCTGAAACTCTATCTTAAGCGAATAACTCTGCGCAGCACTCACTAGGTACAATACAGCCTTATGGCAGGTTGGACTAATAAAGAATCACTTACAATTCGCTTCACAGACATAGTTTTTCCTTAAACCGCACGAATGTAGGCAACTTCATAAACAATTACAATGGTACGCAAAGGAGAAAAACTAATAATAAAAGCCTAAAAATTTATAACATGATTTCATTTATATTTTGTTTTATACTAAATGTCATACTCGGTAATGTCTGTCAATTTGTTCGTCATTATAACCACCCAATGTATCTGTAAGAATGAATGCAAATATTTGCGGTTGCATTAACAGGAAGTTCAAACATTTTAGAATTAAAATCATGCTTTAAACATCATTCACAAAAATATGTGTTTCTATATAAATTATATATTTTAACAGGAACATTGAATTGTAGGCACTACATTGATTCTGTCATAAACTTGGGCTTTGTCTAACCATATCTGTTTGTTTAGAACTGCTCGTATCTATTGAAGTTGTTATATAGAATTATTGATTGATGTACCAAAAATAGCCGGTGGGTCCAATTTTTTTAAATATCAACAAAAAATACTAAGAAAATCCACTGAAATAAAAATAATTTTAATTTTATTAGGAATTTGCTTTAGAACTTACCATTTCTAGTAAATAACGAAACATATCTGGTGCCTAAGATTGGCAATATCGAATAAAAATCATATGTTTGATATGGACATTTGATTTATAGTTCGTTATGAACAAAACTCCATTGCACATTGCAACAAATTTAAATTAAAGTGACCCAGTGACTGATTGAAGAATATTACATCCGTAATTAATGCGTATTATTAGTTACAATAGGTCGGATACTTTAAATATTGTTAACCAAGATAATGAAATTTAAAGAGAACATATGTAAAACCAGAGTTCAAAGGTTTTTACTTACTTATCTCAAATAAATGTATATTAAGTTAGTAGCTGCAAAAACAAGTGTTTACAAGCTTATAATACCCGCAAATTATTCCTAATTGATTGATTGATGTTCATTTAATTTCACATATTATAACAAACAATTTAAGTGTACAAAATTGCTAATTGTTCTAAGTAATATTGAAATACTCAATTAACAGTATGGCAATTATCCCAAAAAAATTAACACGTTCACTGTCCCCATGAGATTTTTTTCCTTCTCCAGACGTTCAACATTAAATTGGTTAAACGGGTCTGAAAACGAGCACATATTACTCAAAGACGTGTGGTGAAAAACTTTTTGAATCATATATGCTTCATGGAACAGTAAACGTGTTAACACTGAGCTTTATAAGCAACAAGACATTTATCCATTTTCGAATCGTAAGCCAATCCCGCAGCACACTGAATAACTTCGGCCAAACCATTTCTGCACCGACAAGCAATCGTACAGTCTGAATTCAAGGGAAACGTAGTGCCAGGTATGCATTTTTTTACTTTAGATATTAAATCTATAAAAATAGATTATTTAGTGAAACTTACACAATTTAAATTTACCAACTGCAAACCTTTGGAGAGATTTGGAAAGGCCAAAATAGTGGGTGAGGGTCCATGTTGGCAATTAACCTTTTCGGCACGATCGCATGCATTAAAAATCTAAAAACTCCAATTAAATTGTTTTATGTATATTTCAATATTACATACGTTGCTATATAAATATCCAGGAGGACAAACGTGAGTGGCAACTACATTTCCAAATTCGCAAACATAATATAGAGAACAATTTTTCTCATCTCTTGTTGTTCCAAATGAAACTGTGCAACGAGGATCTCCTGTCGCACCTGAAAGTCCTAATTTTTGTTTCATGTAACAAAATCAATTATGTTCACTTACTTGGTTTTGATAAATCTGGATGAGCAAAGGCATTGTCTAGAAGATTGTTTCCTAAAAAATCATTTTTTAATTAGGTGAAAAGCTATAAATCTAACAACCTACCGTCTACGAATTTTCTTTGATATATTTGCGGTTCTTTGCTACAATCTACTCTAAACGAGTAGTCACATATACCAAGAAGCTGAAAATCTCTTCATTAATTTATTCTGTGTATTTTTCTAATACTTACATCACTAAAACTAAATCCATCAGGACATTTGTATGTAGCGGCAATTTTATTGTACGCACAAATGTAGTAACGACTACAATCACTCCTATTTCGAAACGTTCCAAATTCTAAAGGGCATTCTTTGGCGACTTCTGGAAATCATAGGAAATTCTCAAAAATATCTTTATATAAAAAAAACTACCTTTTTCGATACGTCCACAAGAAACCCTTTCTGGATAATCACAATAGCCCTCAGTGGAAAAGAACAATCCATCTGGACACTCTTGTTCCACAGCCGTGCCGTTCCAACAGTTCACAAATTTACTACAAGAACTGCCAGGGAATACACCTGACGATTTCTGGCAGAACTTTGTTGCTCTTAAATCAACTGAAATAGGGGTATATACTAAGTACTTTGTAATTTTATTTTTAACAGTATTACGAATACTTTCTGGAAATGGTGATTTTTGAATGGTTGTTGTGGAAGTTATTGGAGTAGGAGTAACTGCAGAAAAATCATAAACTAAACGGAAAAAGATTAAAATGGAAAGGAATTTGTTTTACTGTGAACATCCGGTTTTCTTCGACAATTTACATTGACAGGAAAATCACAGTAGAGCTTCTCGGGATTAAACAAAAGGTTTCCACTGCATTCCTGTTCGACAGCATTTCCCGCCCAACAATTAACATATCTATTACACGCCCTTCCAGGAAATTGTCCAGTTGGTTTCAAACAGAATCTAGTAAGATCGTTTCCTGGAAATTTGTTTCCTTTTGTAAACTTTTCTTTACAATCTTTTATTACCAGTTACCATATAAAATTTCTGGTGGTTCAATGGTGAAAATGGGTTCCTTAGTCGGCTCTTGAGGCAAAGATGTGGTCGGTACTTTAGTAGACTGATCCGTGGGAGGTTTATTAACTTGATAAAGATAAAAGTTGAATTTTAAAGTATTTCAAATTAATAATGAAGTTTAATTAGTATTCCCAGTGAATTACCATTAGTTGATATTGGTATTTGAACCCAAACATAGCCCGGAACATGCAAATCTGGTGGCTTCTCGCCTGGTTTAGTCAAAAAAGGTTCTTTTCCGGACGGTACGATTACAGCAACATTAAACTGATTCACATCTTTAGTCACTTTTCCTATAATGTTACGGAATATTGTGTAGGCAACCAGTTAAACAAAGCTGGAAATTCTTAAAAAGGCAAGAAGCGAATAAAAATTTATTCGTTCGCAAATTTTTGTAAAACCCACAGAAAACGCCTTCGTGAGTTAAAGACCCTTGAATAATTACAAAAAAAGCACCAAAACACTGTTGGAAAATGTAAATTCTACATTGACACGACCGGAGATGGGTTTGTACACCCAGAAATGGTCATATCTCAATGTGCAACTGGTTAGGTCAGAAACCTGATGATAAATCAATGCAATTGGCGACAAATTTAATGTCAACACTTAAGAAAAATGAGATTCATTAGGGTATAAAGGGTCAAAGAACACTGAAGTGGATTAAGACGTGAATGTTCTTTGTACATACAGGGTGATGCTAAAAAGTTGAGAGTATTTATTGAATATAAGCTATTAATTGGAAAAATAAATTATCCTATGTATTTTCGACATAGGTTACAAGGAATTAGTCAAAATACAGAGTGAAGCATTTTATTGAATATTATTATTATTAAAAGCTTTTAGTTGCACAAACCGGGTGTATTCTGTATATTTTTTTAAGGATTTCTTATGTTTAATATAAGCTCGACTAATAAGCATATTTATTACTTACGGTTTTGTAAAAATGGGTTGCCCTCAAAGGCGGCTAAACATCCATAAAACAACAGGAGAAGAGTACCAATATTTGCCTGAAATGACATCCTGCTGCTTGTTGCAAATCTTCGTTGCGTTATTCACAAACCAGTTCTAAAGGAACGAACGCGAACTCATTCATTAGCACGGCCACTTTGGCTTTTATACGTTAAGCCGGACAACACCAGTGGTTTGGAGCCCCGTTGTTTTCCCACCATTTCTTTCTGATCTCATCTAAGGACCTAATGCGGTTGGGGCATGATGAACGAATAAAATTACGTCAGCAAATTGATACAGTTTCTTTTCTTTTAAATTAATAATACAAAAATCTTATTTACACTGAAGACTATAGTATTTTAAGACTAAAAACTAGAAGAAAAGGCCCCAAACAAGCACACAAATTTTTCTTTGATTTGTATACCATAATTAAATAAATGCAATTTTCATTTGCGAATTATTTCAAATATATGCATATACATAAGACAATTATTAAGGATTCCTAAATAAACTAAAACTAGTTAAATACCTACATAATACACTGGACTCAAGACAAGATATATTCTCTTATTGTCTATTTAAGAAAAAAAAATTGCGACATTATTTCCAAAATACAACAATCAATATTTGCATCCTATTTAAAATCAATATTGTTACACACATAGAGCGTATAAAAGAAGAAAATGACAGAACAATTTCGCTTTTTGAGCAATCAACACAAAAGCCAATTAGCCAATTCTATCACAAATTGTTTGGATGACTAGAGACATCTTTCATTCCTAATAACAAACCAGTCTTAGACCCATTTTCTTACATCAATCACACTTGTGTCATGAGTATTCACAATTTAAATTAAATAAAGAAAAAGTCTCAAAGGAAGACTTGTGTGGTAACTTTGAAAAACGTGCTACGGCACTGACTGGCCGTCAAAAAAAAAAACACTAACTATTGATTAGAAACACTATTCTACTTTTAATCTTTTACTGAATTCCTCTTGTTGTCGTTCTTTCCATTCTTTCTTCGGCTTGGATCGTTTCAATTGGCCATCCCTAAGGAAAACAACATTAAAAAACAATCTCGGTGGGGATAAAATTAATTAATTTACCAAACAAGATCGACTAGTCCACCCTGTTTAGCGACTGCACTTTTAACTCTATTAGCAAAGTCTATTGAAGTTTCATCTTGCTTTTGGTGCATAGGTGGTAAATACCATACGTCGCAGACTATGGCCCAACTGGTCATCATCATATACAAGTATTGTAACATGGAATACTTGCTGGAGTTCCAGAATGCATCTCCAAACCTAAAAAACATGTCCAATTTATAATTAAATAGAAACGAATTAATAACAGAATTCAACTCACCTAGGATCGTACTTAATTGCTACTGGATATATTACGCTTCCCACTTCGAAACTACCCTTTTTAAACTGCATTACGGATGTATTGTTAATGCAAGTGCCTTCGGGAAAAATGAGAATTGGAGGATTCTTCGGATCAGACGTATGTTCGATTAAACTAAAATGGACATTAAAGAGCGTTTAAAGCGTACGATTGATAGTTTAAACTGATATTACCGTTGTAAAACGAACTTTTTATCCCTGGCTTCGGACCTTTCAAACCAAATGTGAGGAGACGCCCTAGCCAAAGCTCTCTGTAGAAGTCCTAAAAATCCTCCGTGTCTTTGACCGATCTAAACAAGGAAAAAAATTAAGCAATTTCACTCCAAAAACAAAATAAATTCATTTTTACCAAAGAATAACAACCATCACACATCAATATTAAAACATCAATCGGTGAAGTATGATTTGCCACACAAATTCCACCTTCTTTAGGCTTATTTTCTACATTATGATAAGTGATCACTGATGAAATGGCTCGGGAAAGTATGCCAAAAACACATTATTGATACGTATTTGTTTACAAGACGTCTCAAGTCTCTAGAGGGTATATAACCGACTAGGGCCGTGCAAATTGTAAGCCACAGAACCTAAAATTACGGTTACAATAAAGAATGAATATTAATACCAGGGTTACTTCAAAAGTTTTCGGTCTCAATTGCCTCGTACTTCATTGTAGAAAAATAGACCAAAAGTTGGGGAAAGGTCTTTTAACGAGAAAGGCATAATTCGGAAATTCAAGCACTGTGTCTTTTTATTGATGGCTTCCCGCAACTTCCTTTTATGTGCTACAGTTACAAATAAGTTATTCCTTACGAATCTACTTTTTTAAATGAAAATGAAACCATTTTAAAAATGTATTGGGAATTTTCTTTGAAAAAGCATAACTAAAAAAGGTCTTTTTTTTGGAAATTGGATCCCAGAGACTTTTCAAGTAACCCTTACACGTGTACTATTTACCCCGCAAAAACAAATAACAACTCGTAACGGAAATAAGAAAAAATATCTGACTACAAAGCCGCACATCCAAATAAATGTCAATTTCCAAGAGATAAACTCGTAACCTCTGTTGGTCCTTATAAGCAAGTTCCAATTTTTCAATTCTTCAGCTTCAAATCTGGACGTAACTTGATCTTCAATTATTGCCTCGAAACCGGCTTTGGTGTAATCCAAAATCGTGCTCAATTCGAAATTTAAAATTTTCTCCTATAATTATCAATTGAAATTTTACAACATAAGATAAGGAATTGACCTAGAATACCTTGCCCTCTTTGTCTTCCT
>JABRWK010000538.1:0-10441 GCA_013372445.1 Hypothenemus hampei | reverse complement strand
ATTATGTACCGTCCGCGCCCCAGTCAAAATTACAAAGGTAAGTCAACAGAGGACCATAATCAAGGACTTTTATTGACTGGGGCTATAATTCGAGGTAAGTCTTAAGTTAAATATCGCAAATAAAACTTTGAATTTTATTAATTAACGTAAAAAACTCATAAAACATTAAAGTTTTATTTGCGTTCTTTAACTCTCATCTCAACTATTAAAGTATAATAATACTTGGGACGAGAGTTGCCTTTAAGAGAAAATTTAAAGTGAACGGAGTGCGCGTGAAGTCGATGCGCAGATTTGGCACATTGCGATGCGCATGCCACTGTCTAAACGAGTTGTTCATGATAGGTTCGCCCGCCCTCCAAAGAACACCGACCAAGGTCAACCAGGCTGCCACATCCGAAGTGCCCGCATCTAATTTGGTTAGATTTGAGGGTTGTGCGTTGTTTGAGGACACAAAAGCTAAAACACATCGTCTTTTTTTCGAATTTATTATTGTACTTTCCTTAGTTCTATTACATATTTGTATTTTTCTAAGGTTGATTCTCATTTTGATGGAAAATTTTATTGTAATATTAAATAGTTGGCTAGGAATAGTAATTATCTTTTGTTTTTGAAAGTTGTAGTCATTGTTTTTTTCACTCATTCTGTATAAAATATGCTACAATGGCATTTTCAATCAGAAATTAGTGGTTATTTTTATGTACTTCAAAAGAAAGGCTAAATTTAGGATATTTCTATTGTTTATATGCGATTTCAATTTATTTTATAATTTACTGGGTGGTGTTATGTTAATTAACAGCTATAGTTAAATCTGTATATTCATTTGACAAAGAAAGTATAGACATTTAAATTTCAATCACCCTGTATATTCGGTTTTTACAATCGCTATATTAATTTGGAACTCTTATGTGAAAAGCTAATATACAGGCTGGAGTACACTACTAATTGCATAGAAACATTTACTTTTTTTAACTATGTATATATATATATATATATACAGACTATTGATTCGTTATATATCTTAAAGTGGATCGTCATACAGCCACTAATGATCATTTAATATCTTAAAGTGGAACGCCATACAGCCACTAAACGTATTAATAACTAATTTCTGCATTAAAATCCATTGTTTTGACACGTATTACATAAAAATTCAGAGTAATTTAGACATTTCTTTTAAGTAATTTTTTTTTATTTAATACAGAATAGCTTATTCTAATGTATATGTACAGATTGTTCACATAATTCATGGGACTGTCACGAATTGCTGTTCTTTTCACTTACTAAGACTTGATTTTTTCAATGTTAATATTTACTTTTTTCTATATATCTGTTGTCACTTCATTCATTTTAAATTGTTTCTAGGACCATAAAACTTCTACCGTAAGAAGTTTTATGTAGTTTTATTTTCATAATAAGGGATTTTGTAAGAAAGAGTCACCTTCGCCATCCTATCAGAAATTCATATAACCACATACATTTTTCTCACAGCCGTGTAAACTAAATAATGTTTAGGCTTTTATACAAACGATTTCTATATTGAAAGAGTTCAGCTTTTGTGTCCTTCAAACAACCAACACTTGACAAAAATACCAATCATGAACAACTTATTTCGACAATTAATTCATCTGTTTACTTGTGAAAATGTTTCATTGTCGGTCAATTTCAGAACTTAACCGAACCAGTCCTGCAACAATTGCAACAACTTCAACGTCTCCTTACAAAGGGCGCGGACGCGGGTAGGGCTGAAGTACATTTTGATAAGAAATTACTGGATTTCGACTATGGCGATGACGAAGAAGAAGTGAATCCCAGTCCTAGACCTCCGGCTGCAGTACAGGCGCCTGGCGATCCAGTAGCGAACCTTCTGACAAATCCGGAGGTTCTTAGACAGCTTCAAACATTACAAAATACATTGGCGGGTGCTGTTAATGCGCCCGTCCAAGATTTGGATGCAGACCGTTTGCGTAAATTACAAGAAATGAAAATGCAAGAGGACGAATTTGATAAACATTTAGCTCAGACCGTTCCGGTAAATTTTTACATATATTTTTAATATCCTTCACGGTTTTCAATGATTTTTTCGAAAATAGAATTTACCTTTTTGCCGCCGAATGCGATTTTAAGCTTGCCCAATCCCACGCGGGTCCTCCAGGACTAGTTGGAGGACTTATTGGAGGATTTATGCAATCGCAACCGGAACCCTCGCAAATAAGCCAAGGGAATGATCATCAACATGAGAATAGCACAACGTACGCTACACAAAATAATGCCGATGTCGAGGTACGTTATGGACAGATTTTCATATCGTTCCTAATAGGCAGATATTCTATATTTTAGGTAATAACGCTGGACCATGATGATTCCTATTCTGATGATGATAGATATAAAAGAAAAAGAAGTAGATCGAAATCAAGGGATCGAGGTCGGGACAAAGATAGAAGAAGGCGGTCACGCTCCAGGTCCAGATCAAGAGGGAGACGATATCGATCAAAATCCAGAGATAGAAGAGACAAGGACCGCAAAGAGAGGGAAAAAGAGAGCGAGCGCGACAAGGAGAGGAAAAAACGCGGTTTACCAGTAATGAAAAGTAATAATTTAAGCGGTATGTTTAGTTTTAATTAGGAATATGCCATATTTGCTAATGCCGATTGCGTTACATAGTATGCAGTACTACCCTATGGGTGGGCCATCTGTCCAAACTGGTCCATCAAGACGATTTGTCTAATACCTTTGGGGAATTTGGTGATATTGTAAGCATTGATTTGATAAATCCACGAGGATGCGCTTTTATCGTCATGCACAGGCGACAGGACGCAGCCAGATGTTTGACAAAATTGAAAAACTATAATTTAAATGGAAAGGCGATTACGGTAAGCGTATTTCTTCATGTAAAATTTCAAGTATATTACAAAGCCTTTAATCCGTTTAGTTGGCTTGGGCCCCAGGGAAAGGAGTAAAAGGCAAAGACTTGAAAGATTATTGGGAAGGCGATTTGGGTGTTTCTTATATACCCTGGACTAAATTGAGAGAAGATATGGATTTAGAGGCTTTAGAAGATGGAGGTAAACTGATATTGTGATGTTGAAAAAAAAACAAGTTGTACTGGACATTTTTTAAGGGATGATCGATGAGGATACTATGCCAGACTGGATGAAGAGAAAAATGGAGCAGAGCACTATGAAGACAGCCCCTCCAGATCAGCCAACATATGTAATGTCTGGTAAGTTGTCTCAAAAGCAATAAATATCATACCCAAAACCAATAAAATCTAGTAGGCGAAGCTTCCAATCAATCAACCCCAACAGTCGACACTAGTCAACCCCCACCGCTTCATCCATCAGGTCTTATGCAACCTCCTCCGGTTCTCCCCATGGTCAGTCCATTTCAGCTCAACAACAGATTTCTGTCTATGATACCAAACTTAGCTAATTTACCTCTTGGAGTGCCTCCACCTAATTTGCCACCAACCATGATGGGATTGGGTATGGGATCTCCGTTTCAAGCTCCACCTGGATTTTTGCCCACGCAATTACCACCTCAAGAAACGAAGCCAACTACAGTGCCGCCTCCACCTACGACTACAGATGCAAAGCTTCGTAACCTCGGCGAGTCCCTAATGAATTTGGCCGGACAAACACTACCATTGCCACCTCAAATGAATCAACCTCCACCACCCCTTCAACAACATATTTCCATTGATGACAATATGGACATTGAAATGGAAGATGCCGGTACGGATACTGTATTTGTAACTTGAAGTATTGAGGTGATTTTAATGTATCTATAGGTCATACAGATATAAACGTGCCACCTCCAAACATACCATTGAGTGAACAACTACAATCTTCAATGAATTTTGGTAGATTTTCGCCTAGTAAAAGGGACAGAAGAGACAGAAGTAATGAAAGAGGTCGTAGAAGAAGTCGGAGCAGGTAAAAATGAACATTCATTAATGGATAAATGTCTTAATTGTAGAAATGTTTTTAGAGAGCGCGATCGTAATGGCAGAGATCGGCGTGATCGCGATAGGGACAGAGATTTCGGACGAGGAGTTCGAGACAGAGATAGACGTGGGGAACGCAACAGGTAAAAATTGCATTATACTTGGAAATTTGAAAATATCAACATTTTTTGGATCTCATAGATGGGCTCCGGGTGATCGTCATAGAAATGGCAGACGTGACGAAAACGAAAGAAAAGATGCATCTTATGATAGAAGACGAGACAACGACACTAGAGATAAAAACGACAGAGAAAAAACCCTTAATGAGCGATTAAAGGAAATGGCAGGTAAATTTACTTACGAAGTATTATTTTAAACACGTACCTCAATACTCGTTTCGATATTTTCAGGCATAAAATTTGATGAGCCTGGTCAAAGCGAACAGCAAAATACCTCACCAAGAAGTAGAAGGCTGTCAGACTCAAGAGACGTCTCTAATAAGGATTCAATTAGATTTGAAAATTCGACAACAGATGGAGTTCTGATCCCAAATCCTATAGAATCAGCAAATTCAAACCCTCCACAGGACTATAACAATGCCATAAACGAAGGAATTCTACCTCCAAATGAAATTTTATCGAATAATCCACCTCAAAATCCAGAATTTGAATTAATACCTCCTGAGGACAACCGTCCTGGAATGGAATTAATTCAATTCAATGATGTAGACCGATTCGGAAACTATCAAGTTTTCGATCAGGGAGCGTTTGGATACGATCGGAACTTTGAAGAAAGCCCCTACGGACCAGAGTTTGAGGACTCTTATAACGATGGACTGGGAGGTAGGTTCGGCACAGAAAGTAATCCCCATTTTAGGGGTTATGACGATTATGGGCCTCCAGACATGATGATGGACGGCCCGCCTGGATTCGGTTCTGATTTTGGACCACTAGATAGATTTTCTAGAGGCGGCATGAGACGCGGACGGGGAAGGGGTAAGTAAATGTTACCTAGTTTTATTAATTTTAATTTAATTTGATTTTAGGACGAGGCAGAGGTCGTGACGGTCCAGACTTTTTCCCCAGAGATGATTATGGACCTCCAATGATGGACGACGATTTTGGACTTCCAATGAGGAACGATTTCCAAAGAGGGGATGAATTTGGTCCTCGAGGGGGTCGTATGCGAGGTCGTGGTTTCTTCAGAGGAGTTCCTAGAGGTACTAGTTTATTACTGTATCAACTATTGCGCTAAACACTTTTTCCAGGTTCATTTCGAGATGGCCCGCCAGGTGGTTTTAAACCAGAATTCGATCATCCGCCAGAATTTTTCAGAGGTGGACCTAGAGGTCGACCCTTTGGTGAGCCTTTCGCCAGAAATCGAGGCCGCGGGGGTTTCAGAGGCCGAGGAGGACGTGGTAGTGATTTCTCAGATGGTGGGCCTCCAGGAGTTCCTTTCGAAACTGGTGTAATCATTGAAGAGATCGGAAGTGATACTCAATGCGATGCTGTTGGAGATTTTGACGATCGTCATAAGAAAAAGGCAAACTTTCCCGTTGGGAAAATGAAGGAAAAGGAGAGCCTTCGGAAAGTGAAGGGCAATTCCCCATTTCAGGCGGTGATGGTAAAAATGGTGAAAAAGAAACTGTTCATAAGCAGATAAAAGTAAATACATTGTCATTTTTAGGTGGTGGCACTCCATTGAGAGATGAATTGGACGATTGCAGGGCACAACCTGAATTTGCAGTGTCGGAGAAACCTGATGTTTTAGAAAATGTAGAAGTGTCACACGGTGAAGAAACACAAAATTCAAGAACACCTGGTGCGGAGGTGCCACCAGTGACGGCTGATGACGATAAAACCATGGATGATTAGTTGGTTGCATATAGTGATAACTAGATTTGAATAATTTCTATTGCGAAGAGGGTTTTTAAAAATAGTTTTTAATTTTCTTAAATTGTACATCGATTTTGTTCAAAGAAAACCATTTATTTTAATTTAAAAATAACCGGATTGAGGCCCCTCTCAATGTACAATGCTACACTTTTTGTACATACATATTTTATATTTAATGTAAAAATGTCGAAATTATGTTAAGTCTGACAAAATAATAGATTTATAGTCGTAGTCCCTGTCTGTAATATTAACAAGTTTCAAATAAATATCTATTTATGAGCCACAAAGTTTTTACAATGCAATTAACTTTCCCAACACGACACAATGTTACCCTTACACTGTAAGAAAAATGAAAACTCAAAAGGCTTACTAAATCATTTTTTTAATTACTATGCCTTATTTACTCATCGCTCTATTTTATATTGGTTCTTGTCTCATAAAGCAAAGTATATTTAGGAACCTTTATTACCAAATTACTATAATATCTTCATAAATGACTGAGAACGGCATCACTTAGACAAGGGCTTCTCTACTGTGGGTCGCCAAAAATTAGTAATTATAAATAAAATATCATATATATTTGACAAAGAATGGATTCATATTATTCAATAACTTTTTATCAAAGGGGCGATGATATTCAATGGATAAATAAAGTTGGGATACCTTGTATATTAATTACATTACATTGAGGGAGGGGGTTGTTTTAAAGTTATCTTGATTGCAAGGGGGTCACTATTAGAAAAAGTTTGAGAAGCTCTGACTTATTGTTAGACTATTTTCGTTTCTCCATTATTTACAAACACCAACTGGTTTGAGGTTTCCAATCATTTGTGAAGACAATGTGGTAACCTGTATGTGCCTCATTAAGTACTACAGGATTTTGTGCTAGATATTGTAGAATTAAAACAACAGATCACCCGAATATGATAAATGTTTAATAATGAATGAAAAACAACCTTGGATAATAAGGCCACCAATAACATCCAAATCAATTATACATAATAGTAGCACAAACGTTTTAGTTAATGATTAAAGGGAGCATTGTCAAAAAAAATGCTTACTGTCTTTAAACCTAAAACTAGAAGGTAAGCCCGGCAGTTGTGGTTGTATTAAATATCTTTTCCACGGAATTGATATAGGCTGCTGATCTCAAATCTATGTCCAAATTGTACTGTTGCGCTGTTTTCATGATGGCCTGGAAACAGATTTAATGAAAATTATTATTTGTTGCATAGAAGAATAATAGAAAATTAAAGACATTTTGGACGTCACATGAGCACATTCAAGACAAAACAGAAAATACCCTTTTGAATTATGTACATTAAAATGTCAAGCCAGCAGTGGTGGTGGTGGTAAAGATTTTTTGAACAGAATTAATATAAGCGGCCGATCTTAAGTCGAGGCCCATTCCGTATACAGAGGCCGTGTCCATGATTGCCTGCAAAATATATTTATGGATAAAAGCGCACTTGAAGCAACAAAAAATATAAAGAAAACCAGTGTACGAGTTTAGTTGTTAATGTATTGTTAATTGTACAAAAACAATACTATGTGTTAAACTTACCCCTTTTCCTTTGTAGGTGTCCATACAGAGTTTCTTAAGGTGCATCTATACCAAACAACCAATTCGCTCGCAATCTCTAGGTGCGTCCAACAAACCAAACGAACAAGCAAATGTGAACATTCCGATCATTTTAATTGAATCATTTAACATGATTACTTTTCTTGCTCGCTCATTTAGTGTAAACGCACCTTTATACATACATGTGTAAGTACATACATAAGAAATAAGATCTCGCTGGATGTTTGAAATAATGTTTTATTCTTGTTATTATTATTGTCTCAACAAGAGAATTTAAAAATAAAATTGCTGTAAAAATACTAAAATAAATATTAGTTGCACGAACCTAGTTTACTTGTATGCGTTGCTACATTAGTGACATAACATTACTGATTAACAAATGGGAAAAAGACTCGAATTATAGTACAGCGTTTAGTTTCACTTTGGGATTCAAAGCTCTATCATGTCCTGTGAATTAAAACTTGTTCAAAAACAAAATTAAAATAGTTTTAATTTAATTTTAACAAAATTGGTCATTACATCAGACTTTATTTCCAATTTTAAACCTCAAAAAGAAGTATTGTCGTAAAAACTATTAATAATTCATTTTTTTCCCCAAAAATACACTACATGACATGGTATTTGCTGTTAGTTTTCAGATGTTGGCCAATTTAACCGAGAAAAATAAGTGAATAAAGAGAGCTTATACACAACGAATAAACCATATCCATCACTCTGTGAATCATTTCTTAAATGTTCAATTTTCAATTAATTTCAATGAAAAAATCTTCACTGGGGGCGCCACAAACAAGTAAACTTGAATATGAACTTTTGAAATATCGGAATAAACTTGCATGGAATGTTTTGAGTCTTTTTAACAAAATAAATGCTTTGAAATTTAACATTACCTAAACATTAAACCTAATAAAATAAGAATTGTGTGTTGTTTTTATCAATTGATACACGGTACACACAATCGGCAAGTGAAATTTCATCTCAATAAGCAAAACCTGCTGTACTGGTAGTGTGGAAAATTTTTTGAACGGAATTGATATAGGCAGCAGACCGCAAGTCCAATCCGAGACCGTACATCTGGGCCGTTGCCTGCATTGCCTAAAAGTAAACGATTTTTTTCCAATTGAATTGGGTGTACCATCATTCATGTCATGTGTATTTTGTTGTTGAATAAGTAAAACAAAAAATTTAAACAAGCATATCAAGCTGTTCAATTAACAATCGGATCAAAATTTTATCACATTTTTAGTTAATTATTGAAAGAAACACAATCTACAACACTGATAAGCTGGCAGCTACACGACAAAGCATGCGTTTTATTTTTCTTTATTTTAAATGAAAAGTTGAATATCTAATATTTTCTGCTTAAAAATAGCAGAAGTGAAAGAAACTTCCACTACACATCTGATAATTTACCTCTATTGTTTTACATGTCATCCTTCACATAATGTAAATATCACATTTTATTGGGTGTTGTGACGTATATTGATTTTAGAATATGTATAACGAATAGCCAAATGGAATTTTAATTGCTCTTAAAAAAAAATTCTGTTGATGTAAAGAATGTCAAAGAATACAGGCCCCGTACACACAATAAACTCAACTTTTAATATAAATCAATAAAAAAAATTTGCAAGTCAGTTTATAGCATCTCTTCAATCAGTATTGCCATTAGTTCTTCATACATATAAATTGGCGAAACTTAAAAAATTTAAATTAAAAATGTGTAGTGAACGTCTCTTTATAAATTTTTGAAAGACTGCTTTGAATACACTGTATAAACTTACCTTAGCAGACCGTTCCATCGTAAAGTTAAGTCCCGAATGTACAATATCTTTTTCGGACGCACCAGCTATCCTCTTGGTGAAGGCCTGCGACGGAGTAATAGGTATTTGCTCGCCAAATTTCCTTTCAAGAGACTCTTGTACTGATTCTAAATGGTCGATTAATCAGTATTGATTTCTAAGAAATATACTCTACATACGGAACAAATGATGATTGGAATCTTTTTCGTATTTAAAGGTCAGTCTTCCGTATGACACGTGATTGATGTTTTTCAGCCATTCGAAGTAGGATACGGTGACACCTCCAGCGTTTACATATAGATCGGGAATCACGAGAACATTGTTTTTAATGAGAATTTTGTCTGCTGCTGGGGTTATCGGGCCATTCGCTGCTTCCGCAATCAACTGAAAAACAATTATTATGGTAATTTTAAATTTAAATAATTGTCTTAAATCATACTTTGGCTTTTATCTGGTGGGCGTTTCCTTTATTGATAACCTTTTCTGTCGCTGCAGGCACTAGAATATCAACTGGATGATAGAGCAGGTCTCCATCATATTTTTCCGCTCCCGGAAAACCATTAATTGTCCCGTTATTTACTCGCCATTCTTCCAAATCCTTAAGAAAAAAATATTGGTGTCAATTTCTTTGAATTTATTTTTAAGAAATAACGTTTAATAAGAGGTTTTCTGATATTTAGAGATATTTAGAAAGGATTAACAACATTGCACTTTTAAACTGTCATAAAAACACGAGATTTAAACACTTACTTTAGGATTAATACCATTTTGATTGAAAATTGACCCATCATATTCAATAACTCCAATACATTTAGCTCCGGCTCTGTCTAGGTATCTCATGGTATGCAGCCCAACATTACCAAACCCTTGAACAATAAAAGTCTTGTCTTTCCAGCCGGTTGTTAGGCCGCACTTTTGCATATACGCCTCCTCGTTTATAAAGTTTTCAATACCATGAAAAACTCCTGAAAACACGTAACGCCTTGAAATTTCCTGTTTTTTAACTAAACGTTCACTTACATACCTCTACCAGTGGCGGAGACGCGCCCATGAATACCACCCTGATTAATTGGTTTTCCCGTTACGCAAGCGTGACTGTTAATGTCTTGATAACCGATTGTTTTCGAGTAAGTGTCCGCTAGCCAGGACATTTCCCTTTCACCTGTGCCCATGTCTGGGGCTGGGACATCAATACTTGGTCCTGTTAAACAAGTTTTTTTTC
>JABRWK010000537.1:0-13623 GCA_013372445.1 Hypothenemus hampei | reverse complement strand
GTGATATAATATTTTTATTTGAAAGGCCATAGTTCAATCAATGTCAAAGCAGAACCAGGTTTTACTTTGAGGGAGTTTGCTCATTCATTTACAACTGTCAAATATTGGGTGGCAGAATTTAAGCAAGGTCGTATGAGTTGCCAAGATGAACATTGCGTTGGTCGACCAAATGAGGTGACCATGCCAGAAATTGGAAAAAAGTACATAAAATCGTATTAGATGATCGTCGATTGAAAGTGCGTGAATTAAATGGTAGGCATTTCGAAGGCTGTACATCGCATATTCACGGAAAATTTTGGTATGAAAAAGCTGTGCGCAAGATAGGTGCCTGTGACAATGGAACATAAACTGCGTCGTGAGCATGTTTCCGCTGAGTGATTTGGCGAAATTTCGCAGTAATAAAGCCGAGTTTTTGCGTCGATTCATAACCATGGATGAAACATGAGTCCACAACATGAAACATAGTTCACATCTGAGACGAAGGAACCAAAACAGTAAACCGAAAGGGGAGAATTGGCTCCAAAGGAAGCGAAGACCATATGCAGGCAAAGTCATGACGTCAGTTTTTTGGTATGCCTCTGATACTTTTCATTGATTATCTTTAGAAAAACAAACAACGGCGAATATTATGCAAAATTATTGCAGCGTTTGAGTAATGAAATCAAGAAAAAAAAGCCACATTTGGCGAAGAAAAAAGTTTTGTTGCATCAGGACAACCCACCAGTTCACACATCCGATATCGCGATTGTTAAAATCAATGAATTGAAGTTCGAATTGCTTCCTCGCGCACCCTACTCATAAGATTATTTTCTGTTTTCAAATTAAAAAGAAAATGTCTCGGTGGTAAAAGATTTGGCCACAATGAAGAGGTGAAGTCTGTGATTAATGGGTATTTTGAAGAGTTCGACAATTCTTCAAACAGCGCATTGAAGCTATTGAACACCGTTGTGAGAAATGCATTGAGTTAAAAGGAGACTATACAGGGTGCCCATTTTTCGAGGCTCAACATGGGGATCTCAATTATTTAAAGAGATATGAAGTCGGTTAAATTGGAGCAAAGTTGTTTTGGTTTTTTTTTTTAATCTCAACAACCTCTGAGAATATCCGAATTTTCTCAACGTCATATTATTAAACACCAAAATGCGCAACTTTGCTCCAATTTAACCGATTTCGTATCTTTTCAAACAACTGAGATCCCATGGGTAGCCTCGAAAAACGGGCGCCATGTATAGAGAAATAAAGGTGTTTTTTCCAAATTTTTACTATTTTCTATGTTAGGTCGGGTACTTCTGGAACTATCCACGTATTTTCAATGATGGCGCACTTCCGGTTGCACCAGAAGTTCATTCTTGATTGCTTATTTTAAGTAAATATATTAATGCATTTTTGGATTCTACATCCAAATTCAATACAAGTTTTTTAATACGTTGGAAGTCGTAGAATCAGTGGTTGTTAAGAAATATGCAATTAAATATTGAAAGTGACAGATGTAGGATGCCTACAAAATTGTAAATTGTTATCACATGGAAAGGTATTTTGTAATTCTTGTTTGCCACAATACAGTAGACGGTTTATGTTTTAATGTATTGACAAGCTTTGGGCAGTACCTTTCACATGGTATGCAGAAAAATAGAGTAACCTCGAATATCCAAAAACTAGTAAAAACTTGAAAATTTCAAATTATAAGGTTAAAAAATAAAAAAAACTATAAATAAGTATTATCGTCATTAAAATGATAATTATTATTTTGATATTCTTAAACTACGTTAAAAAGGGGCCTATATCAAGTTGTATGGTTTTTGTGTAATTTAGTTTTCCAAGTTTATGTATAAATTGAACAACATTGCTAATTTGAAAGAGTTAAAGCTGAAGCCGTCTATTGTAAGTGATAAAACGTTAATTTTGTGATATAGGTCATCTAACACTGAACGAATCTTTACAGTTGTTCACAATGATTTTTCTTCTTGATTACGTATGACACAAAAATCAAAATACTCATTTGAGTTATTCAATTATTAAAAAAATAGTAAATACCTAATAAATAATTCGGTAAAGTGGTTAGGTCATTTTTAGTCAATAATTACACTTAAGCAGTTTTAGATCTAACCCCTCCATTTATGATGCGAATATGATAGACAGATATCTATGGAAAAAAAGATACTAGCAAAATGCTATTGTTATGTGACATAAGTCAGTTAAGTAAAGAAAGTTTAGTCATATAAAGATAATTGAATCAATGTGCCTCAATATTCAGATCTTACAAGTGGAAATTATTTGTATTATTTGTTCAAGAGCTTGTGAAATGTTTGATCGCAGATATCTCGCTGAACCAAAACTTTTAAAATATCAGTGTTTTGAATTCCAACAAAACACATATTATGTGCGGGGGCCGATTCAAAGCATCCCATGAGAGAAGCTATTAGTTTTTTTCGCCCTAAATAAACCCTTTCTTTACCTTTTTCCCTGTTATTTCCCTTTTTCTGTCACCAGAGTGCGCTGTGGAGCTCGCGTCTAACTTCATAGAAGACTCTCAACAGTAAGACATTTACCGGGATGCCGTGAATCGGCCCCCCCACATAATATGTGTTTTGTTGGAATTCAAAACACTGATATTATATGCTTTGGGCCGATTCACGGCATCCCATGAGAGACTTGTTTGTTTTCTACTGGTGACCTCAATGCTATGTGAGATCATACGAGTTAACTCGTTCACTTTTTTTTTTTTTGAAATAGCAAAAAAGTGAAAACATCTTTATTAAGTCATATTTGAACAAATTTATAGAACTCAGAACGATTTACAAAATATAAACAGCATAAAGAGCAAAACATTAACAAATCAACAGTTCTAGAACTTTAATGAAACCTGAGGTACGAGTATTTCATAGGTGTTACACAGGTCTAAAACTCCTCTCCAAAAGACCCATAGATTTACGACTAATATCTTGTATCACCTTACAATAATGGTTTCTGAATGTCTCGGCACACTTCCAGTTTCCGCGGTCTAGTATTTGCTGAACTGGCATATTGTCCATCCAGTTCCTGGAAGCTACAGCTGAACGAACGCTCCCCGGTGAGGCGTTAATTCCGGCATCTCTCAAAGTTGAACGAATCCAACCACCAACTGTAGCCGAGGCAGGTTTTGGTGCTCCCGATAACGAAATAAACAGTGCATTCAAGCCCGTCTTGATCCGTCTCGATTCGGATTTTTCCAATAGCATCTTGATTAAAGAGACTGGACAGAGCCAAAATTTCTCATTCCTGATCAATCTCCAACCTGATTGTCTAAAAGACGATCGATCAGTCTTGGAACCGAAGGACGGCCAAAAAACGATTTCCTCTCCTGAGTTTTCTAAGTAATCATCTGAAGTTTTCAGCAAGGTCAAATCATGAACTCTACGGCCTGAAGCTACCAAAAGTAATGTAGCGGCACGTCTTGAGATCTCAAATAGAGTCAAACTAGAAGGGCCCTTTTCTAACCAATCAATTAATACTTTTGCATCCCATATGGGCGATTTAATCTCACGAGGTCTAGCTATGCCTGCAGTTTTCACTACTTGACGAACTAGGAAGTCAGCAGAGGCGGTCCTAAGTCCCCCGAACAAAAGGTTGTAATAGCCGATTTATGTAGAAGGATCGTGCTTTGTGAAAATTTCTCTGTTAAAAAAATATGGGCCAAGAACTGTGCTAATTGGTGACCTTGTGGACCCTTGGCATCGATGTTTTTCGCAGCACACCAGGTTAGCCATCTACGAATTGGAGCTTTATAAGTGTTAAGGGTTGATTGGCGCCAGCTTGCCCTCAGCAGTTGTTTCTCTTGTACAGACCAGTCTTTTACAATTTCACTCCACCGCGAATCTTCCACACCTGCAGATGTAGGGATTCCACCTGTGGTGGCGGATACCCTGTTGATAAGTCTACTAAGACTTCCCTGAGGTTGGGGATCGTCAACGGATGTTCTATCGCTCTGGACCGTAGGTCGGTCATCCAGAACGTCTGATCCCATCTGGGAGCCACTAATATGAACGTCTCCTGACAGCTGTTTAGGTGGGCTAGTGTTCTTGGTATCAAATTTGGAGGTGGAAATGCCCAAGCTAGGTATATCTTCCAATATTGAGAGAACGCATCTGTGAATGTTGCGTAATGATCTCTGCAGTCCCTTGACACATAAGATCGTACGACCGCTGACTCTGCTGAAGCGAACAAATCTATTTCTGGGACGCCCCATCTTTTGAATATGTCGTCTGTGGCAGAGGGAAGGAGATGCCACTCTGGAGGGGTCTTTCCTCTGGAAAGGCTGTCGGCTAAACCGTTGTACTTTCCGGGTAGGTAGGCTGCCGATAGAGTAATGCTGTGATTGTCTGCAAACCGCAGCAGTAGATATGTTAGGTTTAGGAGTTCCAGAGACTTGGTACTTGGTACCCCTCTCCTTTTGTATGTAAGAGACCACCGTTTTGTTGTCTGTCTGGATGAGAATGTGAGAGTCCCTGAGATGCACTCCCTGCTTTCTCAAAGCGGCGAGGACAGCAAACAGCTCCTTCTTGTTCGAGTGCCATTTTCTCTGATTCCTTGTCCAGACCCCTGCCAGGAATACATCGTTTATTTGAGCTCCCCAGCCAAACCCAGCTGCATCGGTTGTCAGAAAGTGAGTTACAGGTTTTTTGTGTAAATCCGCTGTTTGGCCCATGGCTTCTAGCCACCAACTCAGTTCGACCTCTTCCTGTGAAGAAATCATTCGTCTCTCCCGAGGTCTTCCTTGACGAAAGCGAGTAGAGAATCTTTGTAGGAATCGGCAGTGAAGGCGGCCTCTTGGTATGACAAAGGTTGCGAAATTCAGAAGACCTAACAATGACTGAATTTCCTTGAGAGAACAGCTTTTTCGTGACAAAATCACTTCTACCAGTTTCTTTATCCTCAACTTCTTGCTCACCGGTAGTTCTATCCGATTCTCTAGAGTGTTCCAGTGGATACCTAGAAACTCTATTTTCTGGCAAGGAGTGAGGCAGGACTTTGAATAATTCACCGACCAACCTAGGTGTCTTAAAAAATTGATTGTGAAAGATACCTGGGATTCCAAACTGGTACGATCCTGAGAGGCGAGAAGAAAATCGTTTAAATAGACGACAACCCTCACTCCTTTCGCACGAAGGGCTTCCGCAACCCAATTCGTTACAGATGCAAAGGTATGGGGGGAGATGCCAGTCCGAAAGGGAGGCAAGTCATCTGCATTAACTCTTCGTTGTAAATCAATCTCAAGAGGGACCTGTGGCTTCGCACCACAGGAATATGGTAAAATGCCTGTAAGAGGTCGATTTTGCATATCCAGTCCTCAGCCTGCAAAAATTCCGGGACCCTGTGATGAGAAATTAACTTGAATTTGCTTACATGTACGTGTTGGTTCAGGTTTCTTAAATCGAAAATAAGTCTGGTGTCTCCGTTGCTCTTGGGAACCAAAAACATCTTTGATATGAAGCTCGGACCCGGATTCTTCGGTCGTTCTAGGATACCTTGGTCTAATAACTTTTGGATCTGGAGTGACATTTCTGGTGATTGCACCATTTTGAAATTTGATTTCTTCCAGGCGGAGATCATTGAGGGCTTGGAGATCAAAGGGATTCGCATTCCCTCTATGATCTTTTGTACTACTGGGGGGGAGTGCAGCGCCTGCCATCGATAAGCGAAATCTCTCAGTTGCCCCCCTCGAAATTTGGAATTCCTCCGATAGTCATATTTTTGCACGAAAGGACTCCTTAAATTTCTTTTTATTAACTTCCTTCTTAGGAGCCTCACTCTGCTTTGTAGATGTGCGTCTAACTTCACGACGATCGCGAGCGTTATATGAGAATTGCTTACTAGAATGTCTTAAAACGTTGGTAGTATATTTAGGTCTCCTCTCTCTCCTGTCGGGAATTCTCTTAGCAGTATAAGAAGGTGATTCCAGCCAATGTTGAGTACCACCCAAAGATTGAATAAGAGTTGAGAGATTCTGTTTATTAAAGAGGCATTCTTCGCTTGGAGGCAATTTCTGAAGAGCTTTCTGTACATTCTTGTCTTGAATACCCTCAAGAAGTTGTTCCCTACGATTTTCGATACACTCCGCTCGTTTTCCACAAATCATCTGAAGAATATTCTCAAAATTTATTGATTGTTTTGATTTTTTTCCCATCCCAGAGGAAAATTGTTCAAAAAGTGTGTCTGGATTAAGGTTAGAGGGATTGGCAAACGCCCAGTCAACAATACTTTGTAAGTTACTCTTGAGCAATTCCTTCTGTTCTAAGACGGCATTTGCTAAACCACCAAGAAACCTATCCCACTGAAGGTTGGCATCAGGTTTGGTGTCGCAATGACAAAGCTCCCCATTCACTTCAAGGTCAGTAAACCCTGGCGAAGCAAGGAAATTCTTTAAAGTTTGAGGAAACCTCACCTCCTTCCAATCCGGGGAGTTAAAGCGTTGCACTTCAATTAAAGTGTCCAAGCGTTCCTTAATGGACCTCTTAATGGATCTTCTTTCGTCAACTTCAGTCTTTGGCTGTCCCAATTCTAACACCTTACGCGTTGTAGTAAGGGGTTTCGTTAAAAAATCTAACCTCACATCCCTTGGTTCCAGTTCCTGCGGTGGTACTGCTTCATAGGAGCCTACTTGAGATAGAACTATGTTAGACAAGAAATCTAACTTAACTTGTATATCCTCTAAAGTTCTCCTGGTATCCATTTTACGTCTCTTTATTGTAGGAGAATCTCGTGATGAAGCGTCCTCCGACTGATGTTCAACGTCCGACCTAACCTCAACCTGACTACCTTCTGTTTAGTTAACTTCCTCATTTGCCGAAGGAGTTGGAGAGCCTGGCATCTTACTCATACTCATTATGGAAGTTAATTTAGTACATAAAATCACTAATCTCGAAACACAAGTTTTTTGACGTAGTACCGGCGAAAATACTTAATGCTATGAAGTTAGACGCGAGCTCCGCAGCGCACTCTGGTGACAGAAAAAGGGAAATAACAGGGAAAAAGGTAAAGAAAGGGCTTATTTAGGGCGAAAAAAACTAATAGCTTCTCTCATGGGATGCCGTGAATCGGCCCAAAGCATATAATACGCAGTTAGAAATATTATAGCAGATTTTAAAGAATGTGGCAGTGTGAAGAGACCCGTCAGATGATTTCAGCTAGTATCGGGTAATGTTTTAATATTTTATTATAATATTTAAGTTACCATTCCGCGTATCCAACAACTTCATTGCGCGAAATACAGACCGGATTATCAAAAAGCTCAATCCAAAAAATTTTAAGAAAACATAATTATAGACCATATTTATTTTCAATGGTGCAACATTTGAAAGAGACTGATTTTCCTAAAAGAACGCAATTTCTGCGAATCACATTATTAATCTACCATCAAGTTTATTCTTTTTTTAGAAAATATGATTTGAACTGACGAAGCAAAATTTTCTAAGAACAGATGCTTTAATGGACATAACAGTCATTATTGGCTAGATATAAATCTAAACGATTTCGGGAACAAAACTTCCGAGACATTTGGAATTTAAAAAAATAAAGAGTTTTAAATTTGGTACAACTATAGTTTTTTCCGGAACTGGCATTAGAAATATATATGCATGAATAAGAAAATAGCGAACTTTTTTTAGAAAACAAAAAAAATAGTATTTCATTAATTGATTTTTGGTATAAAATAAATAGTAAAAATGAAAATTTTAACTTGGCACTAGTTTTAGATAAATCAAAATCGGTTTAGTGGTTTCCAAAATTTTTACAAAATGACAAACGAACATTGATTGGAGAAAATGCGCTTAAAGTTTTTGTTCTAAAGAATCTTAAAATATTTTTATTTAAGCCTAATCAGCGATACCTGCATAATAAGAAATGCTTTCTACATCGTCAATAAATAATTTTTCTCCTATTTTCTCCTTTCTACGCTTTGTTCTACTCTCGTTGGAAAACTCGGACGAGATGCAATTCGAAAATTAAAGGCACGTTCTCACTTATCGATTTTGGTGGAAGGCTTTTTCTTGATCAACTTGCCGACATTTTTTTGACAATTTGACTTGACATTTTCACAATTTCAATTCGAATTAAGCAAATGGAAATCGTACGGTCACTCGTAGTTGTACGCTAAAGTTGAAAGGAGTCAAACTTTGTGACAGCGATAGTTTTCGATTAACAAAAGTTGAAAAACTATATTCATGCCATTTATTTTTATTCGATTTTAATCGATCAATAAAATTTCCTGAACCAAATCGATTCGTGAGAATGCGCTTTAACAAAACAAGATCCAAGCAAGCGCGCTCAGTGAGATAGATTGCGGGAACCTTTCCAAATTTTCACAATATGTTTTTGAAGATACCTATTTTCAAAAAATGTAAGAAAAATCGATTCTCGGAACCGGTTAAATTCTCATTATATCTTCAGTATACGGATTGTTTTTGTTAAATTGTCTGTTGTAGTTTCACATTTTTTTTATCTTATTTTCAGTTCCATAAAAGCTATTGACGTACTCTTTTTTTAATCATCTTTTATTAATTTTTCTTCCACCAGCAATAGAAAAACTTTAGATTTTTTTTAAAAAGGTTGGTGGTTTTGTTTCTTCAATAAGTTACGTTCTCTAGTGGTAGACGAAGGTGAGAAATTCTCGTCGTTTTGGATTTGTTTGGTATTTCCTTAAAATTGAGACTAATCTCGATAAATTCAAGCAACCTGTATTGGAGTTACACAAATTTTTCCACTAACTTAATTAATATCCATGGTCCCAATTAATAATACGACGCAGGAAAGAGTGTTTCGTATTCCTACTGTGCTATTAAAGTGCAACGGAAGTCACCATCTTGATCAACCACATTAATTGACAAATATTAATCATTGACGTTATAGATATTTTTGAATAGGTTGTTGTTATGTTTACATCAGGATTTTCATTAAAATACATGTAGTTAGTTGTGCAGCTTATGGTTTAAGTAAAACTGATAAAAACAAGTGTAGTGGAATTATATGTCGTGTGTAAGTATTGATTCAATTCTAAATTATGTTAAAATTCCATCATTAATGTCCTTGGTATGATTAGTGAGTTTATATTTACGTCCCATAGGCGTAGTCTACTAAAAATATTATTTTTTTAATTCATTTTTGGAAAAACCGAATTCGACAAAAATAGATAAATTTTGTAAATCAATTTGGTTGGATTTCGAAAGCGTCAAACTGTCTTTGTTGAAAACGTTTCACATCAGACTATTTTGATAGAACATCTCTTAGAGTCGTTTGAAGAATGATTCAGTTCCTGAAATTGTCAAAGAAAGAAAAAGGTACATAAGTTACTTCATGTGATAATTGTTCTGTTAAACATGTGGAACATATTATCTGTTGTAGGAAAAGTCAAATGTTGCAAATCAACTATTGTCCTTGCAATACATACATGATTAGGCAAAATCTGCAAATAACCATGAAGATAAAGTATATTGAAGAAATGGTAAAGTACATTGTAGAAAAACACGATATGTATATTGTTTTCTAGGTAAGACTAAATGTTGAAAAGGAATCATTTCCCGAGCAATATGAGAGAACAAATTTTAGAGCCTCCAACAGAAAATCCTACTGCCGTCTTTATGTTTGAATGAAAATAATGTGAACACGTCAAGGAAAAGAGGTTTAAAGAGGAAAATCTAAAAACTGTCAAGAAGGGATATTAAAAAATCAAGGCAAATACGTCGTTTACAAAAAGTCATATGGCGTCAAAAAAAACAATTTGTTCATTAAAAAAATGAAAAAGAGGATTTACGAAAGAACAGTTTGATATCAGAAGAAAATGAAAACTTAATGAGGGACGAATTTGGAAATAACATGGATATAATACGTAGACTCTTTCGTAAAACAATAAAGAAAACAGTAAGCCGAAATTACAAGGGTGCCGTTAAAAAGTTTGCAATTACTTTACACCAATTACTTTACACGTTTACTCGTCGAAAGCATATTTATATCTACGCCGTATATTTTAATAGTTATTTATATAATAAGTGTGTAAAAGGATGTTATATGGCATGAGCTCGGAGCTGTTTTGCGCCGAGCCGAAGGTGAGGTGCAAAAAAAATCCGAGCGAATGTCATAAAACACCTTTACTCGCGTATTACATACAATATTTTTCTGCAGGGAAAAATTTAAGAAAAAACTTTTCTACTGGAAATTATAAAATGTCATTCTACAAAATAAAAGACTGTCAAAAGTTGTCCCTTAGGTTTGTTTATCCGTATTATCCGTATATCAAAGGATTCTTTATACATATGTGTGCCNCGTTTTATAACCGCCTGTAAAAAAAATTATTTAGAGATCTAAAAACCTTTACAGAATGGTATATGATTATAAACGGTAACTCTGGAACAATCAATTAGCTTTTTAAAAACTAAAGTTGAACATTCTTTGTAAAATAAAATATTTGGTTCGTTAATGTGCGATGAAATGTCTATTAGGCAACAAAGAGAACATATAAACAGTGTTTATTATGGGTATGTAAATTCTGGTAACGATTTGCATTGTAAATAATGTTGAGGTAGCGAAAGAAGTGTTTGTTTGCATGGTAGTGGCAATTAACGAATCGTGGAAAATACCATTAATTTATTTTTTTATTACAGAGCTCAATAGTCAGCAAACGGCCTCCCTGGTACGCTAGGCACTAAATATACTCATCGACATAAGAATAACTTTACAAGTTTTACGTTTGATGGTTTGCTATCGAATGTAGCAATGATGGGCCCCTTAAATAGAATAATA
The DNA here is from genome assembly GCA_013372445.1 of Hypothenemus hampei. Taxonomy (NCBI): domain Eukaryota; kingdom Metazoa; phylum Arthropoda; class Insecta; order Coleoptera; family Curculionidae; genus Hypothenemus; species Hypothenemus hampei. Next base: position 2,853 of record JABRWK010000537.1, on the reverse strand, counting down.
TTGTCAACTCAGTTTACAGTCAGCAATAAAAATATTTACTTTTTCCCAGTTCTCGTTCACACGTTAAAACTCATTAGAAATTGCTTTGCAATTGAAAGACGAGTATTTATTGACGCGAATGGAGACGTTATTGATTTTCGATATCTTAAGGCGAGAGCTTCCATTTAAGTAATAAATTAAGGAATACCCATATTCACTGTTTCAAAAAACAAATGAAAGTGTGACTGGCTATACAATTACTTAGTGAGTCAATCGCACAACATGCTCTATTGTTTTGTAAGGACACTTTGAAGTTAGACAACTTTAAAGAATGTGGACCAATTACAAATTTTATATTGAAAATCAATACCTTTTATATGTATACTCAATAATCAAAAATCAAGAGGATTTTATTATAAACAGACCATGTGTACAGTTTATTTTAGTAAAAGTAAAAATATTTACGGAACCTACAAAGAATACATATTACCATTAAAGTTTAGGAAGGTATGTTCATAATCGGCCATAAGTCAGGTTCCTAGGGATTTTGTTGGATTTTGAGACACTTATATCATTTTATAAAGATTTCATTGTTTCTAGCATATTAAAATTTATTCCCTGGTACAAACTAAACCAAGATCACTTGGAATTATTTTTATCAAGTATTTGACCTCACAGGGGATAGAATAATTATCCTACTTGTAGGTAATTTACCGCTGCCTACAAGAAAATTTTAACAAATGCTAAAATATGGGAGAAAGAGGCAGGTAATTGTAGTGGTATCCCCTTGAAGGAGATAAATATATTGAATGGGACTTCGTCTAACAAAAGAAGATATCATAAAGGAATATATTGTAAATTGCATTAAATTAATTGATTAAGACGATAATTTGTTATATATTGTAAATGAGCATGAGAATGTCGCATCTTTTATTAATACAATACATTATAGTACAATACATTATAATACAATACAATTATAATACAATACATTTGACTTCTGTTTCATCAGCCATTATATACATATCCTACATATCTGATTTTATTAGTTATTCGTTGAGTAAAAAATTGCAATGCGAATATAGTGTGGATGTCTTAAATGGGAACAGGTTGACAATCAAAGGCGATAAATACCAAAATTAGTGGAAAATAGCACATCTGTTTTTAACTTCACGCACATAGGAGTATGTTTTTACTTTAAAATGATCAATTCTTGCAAATTGCGTAGGTATTTGATAAATAATAACAGATTTTTAGGAAGACTAATCTAGGCTTGTTTTATCGCTACAAAATAAGCAGATTTCTACTTTGTTGGCACCATCGAATAAAGTGTCTGAAAATCTTCTTATAGAATACTCATATGGTCGAGGTTTCCGTTTAAGAAAAAAACTGAGGCAGTCGGAGGTGAAGGGGTTATAGATATAGGATAAATGTATAAGCAACCAAAAGTTGAATAACAATTTCATAAAAATTACGTGTTTTTATAAAAATTTATTTAGTAAAAGATATGAATATCATGCAGGACTTTGGAACAATCCTGTACAATATTCTTCACGAGATATTATCATTATGTGTGAAGTGACTGAAAAAATTTTGAAGTCATATTTGTCATTAAAGGTCCCAAAATGTCTGAATTTATTTTAATTAGAATGTTAAAGTATGTATTTTGCAAATAGTAGTGTTTTTTGGCAAATGTCTCAAACGATCAAATTCTCTTCGGAAATAACCGGCATTTATTGATAAAGACGATAATCAATTTATATTTTAAAATCTGGATTCTTTATTTGTGTAAAAATACTTTGTTTTCGCCAAACATAGGAAATTTTATATAAAACTTATTCCACTTAAAAAGCTATAAAACAATAATATACATATAACTATTTAGTGTAGATGTAGGTAGACTAATTTTATAGGTATATTTTTATGAAATAAGAATCTTTTGTATCAAAAATCCATTTTTACAACAGTTCCTTTAAAAGGGAAACTTTTATTACAGATCAGTTTTTTTTATAATTTTTTTTAGATATAATTTCAATTAAAGGAGCAATATGCCCCACACGATCGGTTTTTCTGTGGAGTAAATAGCTTCAGGGGGACCACTTGTCCTATTAACTCTTTGTGAGGCTATGCCCCACTTAAAAATAATAAAAGAATAAAAATATGCCTAGCATTTGTATTTAAAAGAAACATTAAAAAACGGAAATTATGTCAGCTGATAGCCGCAACATGCAACCACCACATTATTATGGGTTCTTGTTATTAATCTCACACTTTTTCCTGATTCTATTTATTGCCTCTCCCTTTATTTTGACAGCAATTACAAAAACTCATTAAAGAAAGTTTTACATGTTGATCAGTGGTTTACAGTGGATATATTTTTTAAATATGTATATGATTATGGCAAATTGCATACAAAAATTGGAATTTCCATTTAAAATCGGTGAAAAGCCCTCTGGGCCATGGTGGGAACTTAAAAACAATTTCCAAGATGTTTTTATTTCGCTACCTTAGATCAAATAACTTTTGAGCTATGGCCGACCATCTTACTTACAAGGGAACCGTCCCAGGTGTCCCCCCCCCCATTTTAATGAAACTTGGTACACTTATAGTACTACGAAAAATAATCGACACGTATTTTTTTTAGCGGCTCTCGTCAAGGTTTAAGGGGTGAAACCTACCCCCAAAATTTTGCCTATTTTTCGTTTTTTGGCGATAACTTTCAATCCAGATGAGTTAGAGCAACGGGGAAAAAAGCAAAATGCTCGTCTTTCAATTCCCTATCGACCTGTTAAAGTCCGGAAAAAGTAACTTTTTTCGTTTTTTTCGAAAATTTCAATTTTTTTTGCCTTTATTTTTATATATATTGAGCTTTTT
>JABRWK010000536.1:12151-29355 GCA_013372445.1 Hypothenemus hampei | reverse complement strand
ACATAGTTGCAAGGGATTTTTCTCTTGGAAATGACGATCTTAACTGTTGGTTAAATTTACATAAAGCTTAACTAACGCCCTGTACATTTGATTTTTTGATTTTTGACCTTTTGAGGCTCTTTTTCTCAAAAAAGAAATCGATAAATTTAAAATCTAATTACACCCCTAAATTCAGTTTTTCAAGACCTTCAATTTGAGGTGCCACTTAACTCATGGTTCCATTTAAAAAAAAATATAGGTGTGTCAAATATTGACTAAGAAAGTTTCAAGTAACGCAAAAAAAGACAATTTGTATATACTAATTGACGCGTTTTTCTGTTTTTGTCAAAACCAAACAGTCAATGAAATATGAATTTTTTGCGTTACTTTTGGGACGCACCATACACAAATTATTGAATAGTTTTTTTTTAATAATAATCTAAAAAGAATACGTTCAACATGAAAATTTCTTTTTGTAAAATTACTAGATACCTATTTTATGAAAAATGGAAATGCTGTTCACTATTTTCAACAATCTATTTGCTTGGAAACCTTTTATCCAACATTCTCGCAATGGATGAAAACAAAGTAGTAAATCTCCATTCTGCTTAAAAAGTAGTAGATTTTCCAGAGAGATCTTCTAATTAATTTGCTATTAAAGGATTTATTGCGTGTTCAGATACATGTTTCTCAACAAACAAGGTCCAATATGGTATTTTCAAGAATACCAAAGAATACCTTAATTTTTATGGCTACTGTGTAGCTTTCTTTTCAATGCCAATAGTTCTAATATGGAAGGTTCTGCTTAGGGACATGTTCATCAAAAAAAATTATACTCATCACTGAAGGCAACATCACAATTGTTATTAATTAAATTGGACATAACTTCTCAAAATGCCATTTTTCTATTGAAATCGTTTTCATAATAATTGAACTCGTGTTTTGTACCAGTGGGATTTATTCACCTTTAACACCTTCCTTACAAGTTAATATAACAGTCCGGTGTGTTACTATGTATAGCGAATTTGCGTGTTCTAGAACGAAGATCCTTAAAACTACTATTAGAGCAACTCCATCTACACGCACTTTTTTTAACTTCTTTTTTTTTATTTGCAACTGAACTAGTTTCAGTAAATTTTGATATTAAAACCAAAATGTATCTATGGATCACTTTAGAGTTAGGATTCCAGGGGCTGTTATAAAATTTTGCCGCTCCCTTTGTGCATCTTTCTTGTTCCCCATAAATAAAAATCGTTTCTTTTTTTTAATTGATTAATTAATTAAAAATTATGCCAAATTTGAGACAAAACTGAAATATATTGATCTGGATCGTGGAGCTGATCCGTAGAGATGCGCATTTAGCTATTTAGATACATTACAAAAATATTATTTTAATGAAAAAAGTTGGCGTAAATGCAATCACACTAATAAAAAATGTATTTTAAAAAAATCACAAGTGCCTTGTCAACGAAGCGTTTAAATTTAAAACAAAAGGTACCAAAGCATCGAGAGTATAAGCGCTTTAAAACGAGGTTTTAAGACGAGCGGGTGCTCTAAGGGGTGATTTCTCTAAAAGTTCAAAGGGACCATGTACTTTCTACGTCGCTTCCTCGAAAACCTAAATTGCTCCCCTTCCTAGCCACAACTAATGTGCCATGACGATTTTTAAAAAAATATCCCTAATCGAGATATATGGGCGGGAAGTTTATAAATTGACAACCTATATAAATATTTATATATATCTCTAACTATAAGCTCAAACTACGTGTATATATCTAATAAAGTAATGAGGCGTCTTTTGAAAAATAAACGAAATATTTCCAACAATGTTCATACTTATCTTTCAAATAAATCCATACATGATATGTAGTTTTGAAGTTAAAGGTAGTAAAATGGTTATTGGAAAAATATAAATATATTTGAGATCGAAATTTTAACAAACAACTTTAATCGGCAAACATTTAAAGTTAATTTAATCATTTATTTTCAACGACTGTCAATTTATAGGCGGATTTGCATAAATTAATGCTTACCTAGCCGCTTTGATCTTCGGACATTTACAGTCCAAATCGGCAATCGGGACCAACATTGGCATGGTTCCTTTACGGATGCGAGATTCTTTTGATTTCTTGTAGATAAATTCCACGTTGATCATAAACCTCGCCCAACCTTTTGTATGTTCATCATCACTGTTCTCTATTTGGGACAAAACTTTCGCCATGATTGCTAAAAATTATTTACAAACATAAGAAAATGTTAAAAATTGTATTCCATATCAAATGAAAATTTCGATAGAATGTGGCCATTGAGCATGATTATTTATTTTTGAATATTTCATATTTACCGAAGCTTTTGATTGTTAAAATAGACCAAATAATTTTTTATTAAAATTACATTCCTTCGGCATAATAAGAATGAGAGAACATAGAGTAGATCCGAATAAAACAATGTTTTAATGAAATTTATATGATATTCACGCGATTCTATATTTAACCCTTTGAGCCAATTAAAGTGGAAAATCCGGGCGCTCCCCTTCTCTTTTACATGAAATAATACATAGCAAAAAAATTTGAAAATGAATTTTATTAAAATTAGCACCATTTCGGGCAGCAAAAATTGCAATTTACCAACCAGAATTTAATCATGATTTAAATTTTCCAGCTGAATTTTATAATATTTAGCTTCGTTACGGAACCCTACTCACCGTAATCTCTCTTGCAGTATTTGTTTAGGTTTAGTCGCTTCGTAGCAGCTTTACATTTTCCACAGTGATCTGTAAGAAATATATTCATATATTATAAAAAGTTATTTCTATACTCATGACGCATTTGCTGTGATCAATTGTTATGATACTCTTATTATTTATAAATATTTTATAAAAACATTTTTAATATAAATGGTTTTATTGTCTCCCAATTAAATAAATATAATAATTATTGTATATACATACAGAGTAGCTCACGGATGATTACAAAAATATGATATGTAATAAGTTTTATTTTCATTTATGAGTAGTTTGTGCGAGACTAGAGAAATGATTTGTGGAAAACTCTTACACAGCATTTTTATCTATTTGCTAGATCCAAAATGGCACCAGACAGCGGCCGGCGAACCAATTTTATAAGCGTTACCAGAGACACGTAAAACATTCTTAACGGCGATTTTTCTTTATTTTGCCAAATTTTTCTACGTTATGTCTCGATATTTCCAAGTTGTTTTTAAACATCTCCAATATACTTTTTCAAGTCACCTAATATAGATTTTAGATGAATTTCAAACTTAGGATCTTAAGAATGAATTGTCATTCTTGATCATCTTCATTTTTCTTAACTGGTCTTATAGGCATTTTTCAAAATTTGTGTTTAGATTTTTTTTTGAACTTCTTTAACTTTAACCTATATTTTACCAAGTATCAAAATAATCAATATTTTAATTACATAATTATTATAACAAGTAATAGAACAACACTTTTAACTTAAAAAAATAAAAACGCAAAAACAATTTTTACATCATTCGAAATATTGGACAAGATACCTATTCGAAAAACTAAGAGTTTTATTTATTGTTTTAGAGTGGTGGGACCTATATGTAACATTTAACAATAAAATAAGTTCATCAAATGTTACATGAAAATATAAAAACAGCAAATCATACAGGGTGTTCGGAAAATAAATATCATAAATAGTACCATGACATTCTTTGGGTCGAAATATTAAGATTTGTCTAAACAACCATTTGGAAAAGTGTCTCATTTTTGATGACGCTATTGATGGTTAGTGTTCTTGAAAAAAACACATTTTTTGTTATATCTGGAGGATGATTCATCGGATTTCAATGAAATTTATTATGCATATATTCATTAGTACATAAACTATTTTGATGTAACATTTATATTTATCCGTAAAGTGCAAGTAGTAAGTTCTTGGTCATCGTCATACAAGAATAACCAGAACTTTACATCAGATAGTTGCATCGTATTGATTTTTTTTCTGGAAATACATTGGCTCTTGATACATCTTTCCGATTTCTTGGAAATTTCTCGGACGGTTAACATTTAACACCAAAAAAAAATATTTTCGTTTCACATACGGAGCACCATTTTGCAATAATTTTGATAATTGAAGACCATAAGTAAGAAAGACGCTAAGTGCGGAAAGATGATAAATTGAGTTTTTACCATAAAAAGATACTAAATCTCATGAAGAATTATATGTCAATTGCTTTTTACACTAAACCTAACCTGTAACTAAACAAATGAAGTTGGAAAATCTGTTATGTACCGCAGTTGTTCAATTAGAAACACGCTAAGTGCCGTGCTTGGAATAGTCCTTTTACGATAAAAAAAGTAGTAAATAAAGACATTAGCCAAGAAAAAAAACCAAATCTAAGACATATTTTTTTAAAAGATCAAAAGCATAGAGACTTTTATATTAATATATCTTAAGTGGTCCTTACCTCTTTGTTAGTAATATGTATTTTATGGCACTTAGCTCGTTTCAAAACTAAAAAAAAAGGGTTAATTTCTTTTATGTTTATTAGAATTGCTGATTTTTTTAAACAAAGACCACATTTGCGGAAAGTTTTACATACTTAAGTGAAATGTTACATTTCAATTTTGGATAATGTTAATAATAAAAGATTTCCTTTAAATTACTCTATTTTGCTATTTTGACATTTACAATTAGCGTCTTTCTTACTTATGGTTTTCGATTATCGATAATCGTCGATATAATAAAAGCTTATGTAATTTATGCAAAATACCATTAAAATTAACCAAATTCTCTTGACCTTTATTTGACATCGTCCAAGAATGGCTTTCTCATATGTAGAGATGACCGATATGGTGAAAATTATGGATCTTTGTGAAGACAATTTAATTGCTTGTGTTCGCCAAAGTATTGCCAGAAAAAAATCAATACCAAACAACTACTTAATGCAAAGTTCTGGTCATTCTTGTATGAAGATGGTCAAGAACTTATCACTTGAAAGAAGAACTTTACGAATAGATATGAATGTTATATCAAAATAGTCCGTGTACTAATAAATAAATGCATAATAAGTTTCATTGAAATCCTTTGATTCATTTTTCAAACATAACAAAAAATGTATGTTTTTTCAAGAACTTTGACTATCAGCAACGTCTAAACGAAACACTTTTTCTAAATAATTATTTAACCAAATCTTAATGTTTTGACCCAAAGAATGTCGTGGTACTATTTTTGACATTCATTTTCCGAACACTCGGTACATCCTGTAAAAAAAAGCAAAAATTGTAACTATGTTTTTTCAACATTTATGATATTAATTAACTATTTTGCAACCATTGTAGTAACAAATATTAATAACGAATATTTTAATATCGGGTGTTCGGGAAAATATAAAAAAGATCCTTAGACTTAATGGTATAAGTACAGTAGTTTTCAAAAAACCTACTTTTAAACAAAACATCCAGGAAACACAGGACACTGAATAATTTAAAAAAACAATGTTTTGTTTAAAAGTAGGTTTTTCTTGAAAACTACTGTACTTACACCATTAAGTCTAAGGACCTTTTTTATAGAAAATAAAATTTTCTATCCAATGGTGTGTTGTATATTATATTTAATGAATATTTTATTAAACTTCAATTTTGATGACTTTGATGACTTTGTGCAAGCCAAAGACATTCTTTGAAAATTTTTTCTTTACTTATACTTTCTTTTGACTTCACAAACAATAATATTTTGGCTGGGCTTAATTGTTAGTTGATTTCAAAAAAAGCGGATATTCGACCCACCCTAATATACAAATACAGTGAAATCTCCCATAAGCGGACACTCACGTTTCTAAAAATTTTGTTCGGCTATGAGAGATGTCCGCAAAGAGAGATTTCATTGTATTAGCCGTCATATTCGTAAATATTTTTATTAATGATAAAAAAATTGAAATGACTATTGCTTTTTTTATCAATGGAAAAAAAGTAGTTTAAAAAAATTGACAGTAATTTTTTCATAAATTCGTTTACACAGTTTCATTCTTTTTAAACGACTAAATTTTCACAAAGATCCAACAATTTCAGAAAGCCCTAAACTCTTATAGGCACAAGACAGGTTTCTTGAGCCATGTTACATGAAAAATTATACAAAAGGATTATTAGCATTATTTTATTACTTTTAAGAAATAATGAATACAGAATAAAAATGAAACAGATTTTAAATTAATTAGTGGTTCAGAAAATCTCTGATAAGGTGATACACCACTAGTCCTGTAACGAACAATTGTAAATTAATATTAATATTACAATATATTAAAAAATATGCATTGCTGATGTACCAGATCAAGTGGTACATTTTTTAAACCATCGGACAAAACATAACGGTACACATGACGTACCGAGTGATTCAGCGAACGGGTACTAGCTTATATCTTTTAAAATACACTCTTTAGAAAAAAAATGAAAAGACAATATTTGTAGGGTTGAACGAGAGCTATAAGATAACTATAGTTTTGGATATACAGAGTAAACAAAAAACAAGTCACAGCCATCAACTTCATTTTTTCAAATAGAAACACCCATTTTTGAATTGTCCTTCAAATTTTAAGATTGTCACGTTATCAAACTTATGTATACAAGGTAACCAAAAAAAAACGGAACAAATTTTGAACAATATTTAAATTAATAAAAATATATCATAGCCAATTGTTTCTATTTGTTAATATGTTTCCTTGTTATCAATGTTCCAGATACTCGTATGTTATATTTCTTAAACGGTTAAAGGTAGCCGCATTAAACTTTATAGTTTTGGTTGTAACTTGTTTTTTGTTTATCCTGTATACATAAGTTTGATAACGTGACAATCTTAAAATTTGAAGGACAATTCAAAAATGGGTGTTTCCATTTGAAAAAATGAAGTTGATGGCTGTGACTTCTTTTTTGTTTACTCTGTATAACCAAAACTATAGTCATCTTATAGCTCTCGTTCAACCATACAAATATTGTCTTTTAATTTTTTTTTTAAAGAGTGTATTTTAAAAAATATGAGCTAGTACCCGTTCGTTGAATCACCTGGTACCAACAGATCTGTAAGAGTTAACAAGAAACACATTCTATTTATAATAAAATGTTTCTAAATAATAGATCCTTATATCATCTCTAATCTTTTGACTTATCTAACCTAACAATGTCTTTAAATTTAGAAATCCTTTATATTTTGTAGATAGTTTGATTACCGGAAATTACCGTTCAATAACAGGTTTTGAAATTATAAGGAGTTTTAACAAAATTGTTAAATACTTGGTATTGCTTTTTGAAGGTGCAATTGAGAAGGGTCAGGACAGTTGCTATTTATTAATTTAAAGATTATGGATCCTAATGTAAACAATCTACAGAATTTTTGTTGAAATTAAATCCATAGGGCAGAATAAATCCGTTTACGCCCTAACAACTTTTATAATTCTCCCCTCCATCTCACAAACAAAATACCCTAGTTAATTATATCAAAGATGTTCGCCACGGCCCGGAGCCAAATTGGATGGGATTCTGGGGTCACAACAGTGGCAGCAACAGCAGCAGTACGAAGAGGAGGAGTGGGAATCAGCGATCCGCGAGAGTTCCCTCCTCCTCATAGCTCGGGTAATTTCAATAAGTTTTCCAATCTAACCGTGACAGAAACGTATTTTTTCTTGAGGATTTTCCGCACCATTGAACATTTAACATTGGAAAACTTTCGAATTTCTCTAGTCCTATTAAAGATGCAGTTTAGTCGGCTTCTCTTGCAAATAAAAGAAGGTTTCTTGTGTATAAAACAAATGATTTTTTTTAGACTTTTTTGCTTCCTGAGCTTTTTATTTCTTTGTTCCTCGTTTGAAAATCTTTGCTTTGACGGTAAATGAATTTTAAAGTCTCAATTAAATTACACGATCCCCTTTATTTTCCCTTAGAATTTGTAAAATCTCCCTCGTAGTTAACGAGTTACTTAAAATCTGGGTTTTAAACAGGCTTAATTTTGTTGAGGAAAAATGACACGTCAAATTTTCTACTGTTCCAGGCCATATTTATATTGAACTTGCCTGTATGAAAACGATAAGGCCGATTTACGGACGGAGTTCTTAAATCATAATATACTATAACCTATGGGTACAATATTTATTTCTTTCGGGCAATTTATTTTTTTTCTTCTATAGTAAAATCTTTTTACGGTTTAAATCGTATTGGAAACGCCAATATTAAACTTTCCTATTGCATTTGTTATATTCTAGAAAACTTCTTATCCATTATCATGTCATGATCATGGTTATAATATTTTTTACTTTGACAAGAAAGTTTTTAATAAATAAACATTTTTCTTTATAAAGGCCGATTGACACGATGCATAATTCTGAATAGAATTCTATTAAGAATTTTTACTACTAAAATCTGCAACAGTCAGATCCAATTAAATAAAATGTGATAGTTTTGACAACTGTTCCTGATCAATCAGCATAATACTGACTGTTGCAGATTTTAGTAGTAAAAATTCTTAATAGAATTCTATTCAGAATTATGCATCGTGTCAATCGGCCTTAACTAACAATTCCAAAGATAATTTTATTTAATTTACTCCAGTAATCAAGGCAGGTTAGTACAGTTGGGGACAGATAAAAGTGGACCGCTGCGTAAATCTAAAAGTAAAGGTGGATCAATCTAGCAAAAATGACTCTTCAAATAATTTTTGTCAGTTTTAGGTAAGTCCAATTTTTTTACGTATCGAATTTTTTGCTTATTATTGACAGGTAATCGATCAGGTAACTGATAAGATGACTAAGACGATAAAATGATCAATTTTTAAATTTTAATTGCTCTGCATTTAATAACCATCCTTCTTCAAATATTTTAATTATTTGAATTTTTTCAAATGAACTTAACTGATACATTGTACCATATTGAATAATTTATTTCTCACTGTCATGTTAGTCTCAATAATGAAAAGGTAAAAAAAAAGCCAGATTTATAAAATAGCTATAACATTATAATCGTCTACTTTTCTGTATCTGTTCTAGACTGTAACATTAAATATTTTTATAATTATGCAGAAAATAAGCGAATTTGACATTTTGAAAAATTAAATTTTTACTACAAATCTGGAATTATTCAAGAAACTTCGACACCAAATTACAGCTGAATGCAGAAAAGGAACTCGAGATATATGAGGTGTTATAGAAAATAAGTTTTGTAGGTTTTATCAACGATTCAAAACATCACTTTAAAGGAAGAAAATTCTTATAAAATGTATCGAACACGCAGCCATTTCTGAGGAAAATAGTCCAGAAGATTTGAATTTTACTTAAAAATCGATAACCGCTATCGGCGTGTTTAACATGTAACTTCTCAGAGAAGTGTGTGTCAAATAGATTCTTCACTTTTACTAAATTTCAAAGTATTTTATAATAATAATAACCGGTATTACATTTTTTTAGTTCCATACGTTGTAGCATATACGAGTATAATGTATTGTATAATATAAGTAACAATGAATTGTTATAATTATAATTAATATTTATTTATTAATTGTCTATTTGTTATATTATAAGTCTTGTTAAATACACCACGATACATAATATGTAAAATAATATATGTATAATCGTGTTATACATATATTACACGATTCACGTCACAATAAGAAAACAATTATTGTGTTTCAATATTCACCAATTTAATTTATGTAAGTCTGGCAGCGTTTTAAATAAGTCCTGGCATATTATTAGTGATTAACGGCATTTAAAATATATTATTGTAAAAGATTTTTCATCTATTTATTCATAAACTATATTTTCATAAAATCCCTAAAGAAAAACTCCAGAGTCAGATCAAGGCATTTTGCAGACCACTTGTTCTTATATACTTGAATTCAAAATTATTAATATGTAGAATGCTCTACAACCGGATGGCTCATGTGTGCTGGAACTCCATCATAAAAATACTAATTTATAGAAGAGATACATTTTCTAACAAATTGGTTAAATCATTTCTTAATAAATGTAAATAGTCCTGCCCATAGATCTTTGACGCAAAACAAATAGCCCTAGAAGCTTGTTGTTTCAGTATATAAAATGATCGAAAATAAATGTTGGAATTTTTTACAGTGCGTGAGAATTTTCTTGTATCTACTTATGAAAATTCCAAATCTCGTGCCTCGGGAAATAGGCTTTCGCTATTGAAAAAAAACCAAACACGAAATTTGGTTTTGGTCAATAAATCGTTTACTATATTCTTATCTGAGAGCAAAATTAGTAAGTGAAAATGTCTAGTATACTTTGTCTATTATAAGGGTAGGGTAATTGCACTACGCACAGTCCAATGGGAACTTCTACTTGTCACGAAATCATCCGATTTTCTACTAGAAGAATCCTTCTCAATAAAATTTAAAATATGTTCTCTAACTTCATAATCAATTAGTCACAGCCGATCACGCTCTTGACATTTTGGAACCACACTGCTCTTATCCAAAAGTCTCTGGGAAACTCGTACAAATATTTGCCGAGATCGAAATGGCCGTTCTGGGTATCACTGTCCGTAAATACGTCTAGCCGTAAGGCAATTTTGGAGAGCTTCTCCATAAATAAAAAGCATGTCATGATATTCACGTAGAGAATACATATTCGCTTTTAATCGGTCTAAATTCACCTATTGCATTGCATGCAATACTACAATTTCTAATATTTTTTGCGTATCTATCAAAACAATGAAATGTACAAAAAAATTAAATAAACAGTTTCCAATCACTTAAGTTTAATAAAATAATATTTTTGGCAATGTTAACAATGTTCATTCTAGCTTTTTCCATAAACATTAACCAATTAATACTTGCTAAATACTTTTTTGATAAATTAATTAAAATTTTTAATTCTAATTATAGTTCTTCGATAGTTAATTTAATATTTTTGCAAAAACTACTAGATTTTTGAATCCTACCGTTCTTTTTCCTTTTTCTTTTCCTTTAAAATGATATTACAAATTGTTGGTTAAATTTATGTAGTTGATTCTCTAACACTCTGCATATTTAAAATTGGTTATTTTCCTTTGCAATTTTTTTCACCACGCTTTGCAATGTTATATACAGAGTAATTTTTATGTTACAACATAGGTTTTAAAAAACTAAACAGATTTCTAAAGCAACATTTTTTCATAATTCCAAAAACAATAGAAATATGAACATATGAAATTAATAAAAAAACCTTTTATTTATTATTTGATGTAGAGCCTAAAGAAGATTTTCAAATTTGTCACAATTGGTATAATTCACACATATTGCCGCTTAGTTTATCCACAACTATATGTATATGTTACCGACCAAACCCGATTTTAGGATAAACTAGTTTTGCCTAGGCCAAACTAGTTCGTCCAATAAACAATGTAGGCGCGTTAGAGTAAATCAATTTATCGTAGTCTTTTAGTTAGTTAAGTATTCAGGATTATAGATTAAAATTAAATAGTTTTCTCATCTAACATAAAATAAATTGAACACTGATAAAACTATTAACATTTTATTTATTTGTTATTACATGGCAAGCTGTTATGACATTTTGAGTTGCAGAGAACCATTTTTTTCTTGCAGAGACATCGGTTTGAGATACACTTTTTGGTACAACTGCATTTAAAAAAACCTTACCCTGTTGCGACTGAACTTTTGATCGCTGAAGTTCTTAGCGATACCTCATTATTTGTACACAGAAATTTCTATCCGAAAAGGAACTAAACCAGAATAATGAGGTATCGGTAAGAACTGCAGCGATCACAAGTTCAGTCGGAACAGGGTAAGGTTTTTTTAAATGCAGTTGTACTAAAAAGTGTATCTCAAACCGATGTCTCTGCAAGAAAAAAATGGTTCTCTGCAACTCAAAATGTCATAACAGCTTGCCGTGTAATAATAAATAAATAAAATGTTAATTTAATGATAAAATTTAATAATAGTTTTATCAGTATTCAATTTATTTTATGTTGGATCAAAAAACAATTTAATTTTAATCTATAATCCTGAATACCTAACTAACTAAAAGACTACGGTAAATTAATTTACTCTAACGCGCCAACATTGTTTATCGGACGAACTAGTTTAGCCTAGGCGATATTGGTTTATCCTATTGGGTTTAGGACGAACTAGTTTGGCCTAGGCAAAACTAGTTTGTTTTACCGTAGTGATAGTTTTTATTGTAGTGATAGTAAATCTATAAAAATATCTCTAAGTAAATATATTTTGGGTGATATTTTCATAGATTAAATTAGCGTTCTATGTTTTTTTTAATTCCATGTGAAGTGGTTGCAAATCATATCGTACCTTATTCCTAATCGAAACTTTAATGTTACATATGGTACACAAAACTTAATTTGAATCACTGTATCGAAATTAGTCGAAAATAAACGATATTTTCTTTTAGTTGCTATTCCTCTAAAAATAAAACGTTGGAAATTTTAAAAAAATTACAAAAAATAACTTTATGCACATTATGAATCTGAAATTATCTCTAACATATATTTTACCTATTCCATACTTTATTAAATTATAATTCTCCATTCAATAATCATGAGTTTCATACAGGTAGACTCAAATTATTAAAACGTGTCAAATTTTAACCCAGGATTAGTACTGATTTTGTCCCTAATGTGAAGTCTAAAATAGTTAAAAATTAAAATTATCTGTACCCATGAGACTAACTGCAAAATTATCTAATGAAATTTAATAAAAATTATCAGTTAAAAAAAATAACAAAAATGAAAAATTTATAATAAAGAAATGTCAAAATAAAAAAGAGAATATGTTAATGTAGCGGGAATATATTTTTAAAAGAAATATTCGCGCAACTTTAAAAAAATGTTAGGGTAAGATGGGGTGAAGTACGACACATTTTTATACCACGTAATTTTCTTCTTTTTTAATAATTTTTTTGTAATGTTGAGAAGTCTATTCGATAGAAAAATTCATTAGCAAACAAAAAATTCTTTAGTAAAGAAATTTCAAAATTTATAATTTTTATTGCATATTTGACAAATTGTCCAATTACTGAGTTTTTTAAGGTTTAAAAAAATTGTGGAGTGAATTAGGACATATTATGAGATAAAGTGAGATATGATAATTTTTAATGCTTATTCATGATTTAAAGAATGATAATATTTGAATAATTATACTGTATTGAAAAATAGTAATAATTAATTAAATTTTTTTACATTCAGAAAAATTAAAACAAACTGTAATTATGCATAGGAAGTGACTCCGCACCCAGCGTCGGCACCCTTTTTGGATAACGGTGCCGGTATCCAAAAAGGGTGCCGGCGAAAGTAATAAGGTTGATTCCTGGCGCAACTTGCTTTTTAATTCATAAGGAGTAGGATACAAAAGCGACCATCGCAGGGAAAAAACAACATGTATATTTACTAAAATAAAATATATCAGAATTGTTAAAACAATTACATTCATTCCAAACGTTAACATTAAATAATTTTAAGTTCTCTTTTTTCTTGCCCTTTTAAGACCAATAGCAGTAGTAGTCCCATGCCCCTTTGGGCGACCTCGTTTTCGAACTTTTGTTGGCATTTTTACATCCTGTAAGTTTACATTCTTTGTCTTTCTTTCTATTTTCTCATTTGCTTCATATACTTCTTTTTTGGACACAAATTTTTCAGCTAAAATTTTTTAAATAAATTAACATACTATACATAGCTGTATGCTACATAATTACTATTAATAATGTAAATTACAACAGTTAAGTACTTTAAAAGTGCAATGTTATGATATTGAATTTTTTTTGTTGCTCAGCATAAAATTGTTACTGAACGGAAAAGTTACATTATCTAACTGGAGCTTTAATGTTTGATTAGAGAAAAATTATATTTAATTGATCAATGGAATAAGTAATCATTTTTAGTTGTTCTCCTATTTCTCAAATATATTTCGATTGTTTTTAAATTTAATAGCTGATTTACTTTTGTAAACATCTGTTTTATCAGTATAATTTTGGGGTTTATTTGAAGTGTTATGTTCACAAAATGAAGATAATGTTACAATTTCCACGTCGTCCTTTATCTGAATAGCATATTTTTTGCTATTGTTTTTAATAATTTCTAAACAAGAAGTATTTGTGGTTTCTGGAAAAAAAAATTGTTAAATTCTCTACTACAAATTAGTTTCTTCTTTACAAACCTAAGTTAAAATTTTCAATTGTTTCATTTTCATCATTTTGATGTACTTTCTTATCACAGTTTGAAATTAAAATTAATTCCCCATCACTGCCGACTTCAAATTCTTCAATAATATTTTTTTCCGTGTCTTTACTATTTTCGACTTGTCAGCCTATACTTTCCTTTGTAACATTATGTAAATCTGCTTGAGCTTGCAATTGTTTATTGTTATTTGACAAATCATTAAATAAATTAAAAATAATTGAATCTTGTTGATTAGCCCAAATATTTGCGATACTTTTAATAACATTTGATCTTTCATAAAAAATTTCAGTCGACACTTCACTGTGAATCTGATATTTTTTTCCCATCTTCCAACATTATAGTAATTTTTTCGTGATAACTAAAATATCTTCGCTTCGAATCCATCACCTCTAATATCTTTGCATTATAAACATTTTCAACATTACTATCAGCAATGGCGAACTCACTTTCAGAAGTTGCCGAAAGAATTGCTTCACAGTCATTTAATAACACTTCGCAATATGATTTCGACCATCTATTTAGACACAAATTAACATCAAATAAAGGGAGCGATAGAAAATCTTTACATTTAAAAATATGCAAGCATGGCAGTCCAGTTGACTTTCTAAATAGACACTCAGAACTGGAAGAAGTTACTTGAAGCAAACCCTCAAATGTAACAACCAAAAAGTTTCAGTATTAAGTTCTTCCGATGCATTGCATGATGCAACTTGCTTAAGCTGTTTTTCAATCTTCTCAAAAGCAAATTCCGTTAAATATTGATAGTACAAAAATTCAACAGAGCCATTTCCAAAAGGTCTTACTAGTGTTTTGTTTAACATCTGCAAATTTTTTACATCTTTATTAGTTCTAAAACTAGTAATTATAATAAAAAGTTTTTTAATAAAATTTTCCAGTGAACTATATCTAGTAATTACAGATTTAAGTTTAGAATTTATAGATTCTAAGCGATTGTTAGTTTTACTCGCCATACATAGATTTTGTAACATCAAATATTGTACCCATTGATCAGTTATATTACCCCAGTTTAAATCATAATAGTTTTTGACGCATTCTGGCACATTAGCTATCATTTCATTATAAACTTTAAGGTAATTTTCCTCGGAAAGCTGAGTTTCTTCGGAAGATATACTCATTATTTTACTTGACACTTCTCTATTAAATATTTGGAAAACATGAAAAAGACATATCATTAATTTTGCACAAGGAAAACTTTTTGAAAAAACATTCCTCTCTGTTTTGTCTTTATCAGACATGACTACTTGTATTTTTTTCCCAGCAGGATTTCGATTTTTAAATATCTCAAAAAAAAAATTCAAAGATTGTTCATTTTCTTCAGCAAGTAAACAAACCGCTACGATTTCACTCAGGCTGTTTCCATCTTCCACTATAATGAGATATGTTGCAAATCGTAAATCAATTAAATAATAAGTACCATCAACAAAAATTATTTCGGGGTACGCATTCATATAATTTTTCATACATTCATCTTGAAAGTAAAGACCTTTAAAAATTTCATTTTCATCAGTTAAAATGTCAATTTTATTACAATGATATGTATTCTTTAAACTTTGAACACATTCTTGAAAACTTCTATTTTCCATTTTTGATCGATTACTCAAATTAGTGAGATCCTTTAAGGTCAATTTACACTGTGTTTCCCTCGTCAGTTGTTCTAAAATTGCTTTTTTATTTGCACCTGCTTTTAAAATTCTTGTGCATTAGTTTTAATAGCTTGCGGCAAATTCAATCGCTGTTTTGGAAGAGAATTGAAGTAAGCTCTTGATGACGTGTGATTATGACTATCATTAATTTCTTGAATGCACAAAAATTGCCTGCAATCACTTACTTTTAAAAAAATATTTGCAGGACACTACTGTTTGTAAGTCGAACATTTTCTAGTAGAATTTTCATTTTTACTTTTAAATACCCTTCCTCCTTTAATACAACTTAAGGGGACCTTACACTTTCTCGGTCGAAAATTTTACTCATTTTTATTGGCCGGATAAATCGATAAAAAATATGTCTTGGGTTCGTAATTTTTGTGATCCCTTAAACGAATATGGTAATATTTGAGTGCCAAATTGATGTTCACCACAGTATTACGATTCCGAAGTCGTTGATTTTCTATGGTTCTGCTGTCCCGCAGCCAATACTCATTATTTGTTTTTGTTTTATAATCAAATAAAGCACGTTGAAACTCGTTATAGGAAGAAAATTTATCACAAACTTTCATGCACGCCATTTTACTTTTAAAACCATACACTTAAATTAGGAAATATCTGCATAGGAAATGTTAAATATGATTTTAAAAACGTAAACACAATATCAGCTTATGAATGTGGAAAGTGCCGGCACTTGATGAAAATCGTTGGGGAAAATTTGAAGTACCGGCACCAGTATTCCCAGATATTTACAACGATGCCAGCGCCGGTATTTTTATCACAAATTTTTGGAAACCAGCACCGGTAACGGAGTCACTTCCTTATGCATATACAGGGTGTCAATTTGAAAACTAGCAATGGGGAATATCTTCTAAATGAACAGTGCTATCAGGAAGATCTCAAAAACGTTTCGGGGGATTCGAGAAGAAATCAAAATGACATATTAATTAATCCGTTCTCACTTACCCCCTCGCCCCCAACCACCCCAACTTTAGAATTTCAAATGGCACCATCTGTCATGTGATACCTCAAATGGAAGGTATTTCAAAACCGCATTTAGGGGTGTAATTATATTTTAAATTTATTGATTCGTTTTTGAGAAAAAGAGCCTCAAAAAGTCAAAAATTCAAAACTTTAATATTATTTTTACAAAAACTATTAGGTTTTCGATACATATTGTAAGGAACATTTCTCTTGGAAATGACGTCCTTAATCATTGGTTAAATTTACGAAAGAGATTTCCCTAACACCCTGTATGTACAGGGTATTAATTAAACTTTATGTATATTTAAACAATGATTAAGGACGTCATTTCCAAGAGAAATGTTCCTTACAACATGTATCGAAAACCTAATAGTTTTTGTAAAAAATAATATTAAAATTTT
>JABRWK010000535.1:11034-21336 GCA_013372445.1 Hypothenemus hampei | reverse complement strand
AATATAATAATAATAATAATAATATAATAATAATAATAATAATATAATAATAATAATAATAATGTATATACATATAATTATGTAATGTTTGTAATATTATAATATTTTAGTCTCCTGATGAAGATTCCAAAGCGAATCGAAACGTTGAGTAGTAAATAAAGAAAGATCCGATACTATTTTTAGCTTGATTAATCCAAAGATACAAAAGATACTATTATAAGAATTATAACTCTTAGCCCCTAATATATAATATAAAGAAAATTTTTCTTTAAATTTAATCTTTTTTCTTTCAGAGTAATTTTTTAGAAAGAGTTATACATACATATATTTTTTTGCATTAATATGTATAATTTTGAAAGCTCCAATTGGTTTTAAATATAATTATTTTTTTTCCTATCTGAAATTATATATTAGGTGTATAACTTTGCTTCCGCCATTTTTTTCCGAAATTCGAGGCTTTATTGTAAAAAACTGTAAATTGCTTGTTGAGTCACTCCCAATGATGATGCCAATACTATTTAAATTTGACATAAGTCTTCATCAAATAATGCTTCCAATTCTGCATCTTTGAAAACCTTCTTTCTTCCTCCGTTATGCCGATCTTCGATGTGAAAAACATCGTTTTTTAACCACTGAAACCACTCACGACATGTTCATTCATTAGTAGCGGTTTCAACATAAGTATTTGAGAACATTCAATATTTAGCTTATATTTGTTAATAAAGCAGAGATCATTTCTATTAGCATGAAGGTATCTTATATTTTATAATATAATAATTACTTTACTGTCACTTTTATTGTTCACTGAGATATTATTCTGAATAATTTTAATTTTGATAATTAAGTAATGTTGGAATTATTTCTCTAAGCAATTCCAGCTCAGATTGATTCATTCAATAAAAAATTATTTTTAAATTTTTGGTAATTTGCATTAATAAGCTTAACACGTTGAGTGCCGTGAGATACAATGTTATTTCTCAATCATTTGAGTTATCAAAGTCGTGAGTAGCACATTTGTATTTGAATTTTTTCTACGATTCAAGCCGCGTGGTACTATGGCGCTTTTCAGTCCCCATTTATACATGTGAAATATGCAATTTATGTGGCCTGGTATAACTGTTGCTGTGGTTAGCCTGCCTGTAGTTTTTGCAATTTGCTGTCCATTATCGCGTTAAAAAAAATATAGTGTGGAGACTATGTGTTTAACCGTTTGGTCCACAGAACCTATTTTTTACAGTTCTCTTTGCGGCAGTCCACGTGTTAAATAAGTTCTCGTTATTGATGTGAGAAGAGAAGACTGGATTAGAATGAGCATCTCTTGAAGGATTTGAAAATTGAATAGAGCCATTATTGGAGAAATTAGGATTTCTTCCATTAGAAAACAAAGAGCATTATGATGAACGGATTTATTATAATTCCAATGAGTTTTTTTGTTGGAGGTTCTTTTAAAACCTGCGATATGACCGTTTAAAGGAAAATAATTGAAAATGGATGAACGTCTCTCCGCTGAAAACAAAACACTATCTACCAATGGAAAAATTATTGATTAAGAACATTCAGCTTCGGAGAATTATTGTGCGTAAGAAATATGTCCGACTTTAAAATATATTCCTGCAGGTCTTGTTTGTTTTAAAATGAGCTACGTTTGCAATAGCAATGTACATTTAAATATCTTTCTGCCTTTTAAACTTAAGACACTTTTTATCCGACGATTTATGGTCATTTATGGTCAGTGGTAACATTTGTTTTAATTAGGTTTAGTTTTTGGTTGAACAAGAGTATTGATTATTTGAAAAGTGACTGAGATTATTCTGAGTATGATTCATTAGAACTGCTTTCTCTCGACCTCTTTTTACTTTTGCAAAGATTTTTAATAAGCCCAAATCTGTAACGGTTATAACACTGTAAGTGGAACAATATAAGGAAAACCTTTTTGAGAGCACTAAATCGAGACATACAGGGTGTTTCAAAATTGAGTGCAAATATTTTAAGGACGTATTGTTGGGGTCAAAATAAGATTTTTTTTCCTATAACATATGTCTTAAAATGCACCCTTTGAGCTACAGCCATGGAAAGTTGAGCAAAAAAAATTGATTATGTTAAATTGTGACTACAGTTATGGGTCAAATCTCCTGAAAATTTGTAAGCCCCGGTTTTTGTAGGTGCTCTATTCATTTGTTTCTTCAAAAATTATGGAAATCTAATTTTAAGGGGGGTGGAGGGGAATCTATACTTTCACACAACCGAAATTTTATGTTTACACCGAGAAACTCTATATTTAACCATCTTCATCTAGTAGGCAGTGAAAAAATCTAAAAGTTTGGTATCTTGCGTTTTTGTGATACAAAAAAGCGTTTGCAAGAAAATTGTTGTTGAACGAAAGGGGAGTATTAACCCACCCTTCTTAAAATTAGATTTCCATATTTTCGAAGAAAAAAATGACTAGAGCACCTACAAAAACAGGGGCTTACAATTTTTCAGGAGATTTGACCCATAACTGTAGTCATAATTTAACATAATCGATTTGTTTTGCTCAACTTTCTATGGCTATAGTTCAAAGGGAGTGCATTTTAGGACATACAGTCTGTTAAGAAATGATATATCCACCTACATTTTTGTCGGTATCTGGTAAATTTGTAAACCGATTAAGATGAAATTTTAGCAGAATAAGCTCCCAATTATGTATATAACGATATTTCTAAAAATTTCATTTCACATCATTCACTACGAAGAAAAATATGACAGGTTGATCAGATTTTGTCATTTTCAAGCCGTTGATAAATGATATAGCCATATGCTGCTAAAATTTCATTTCAATCTGTTCATAAATTCACTAGATACCGACAAAAATGCAGGTGGATATATCATTTCTTAACAGACTGTATGTTTAGAGGAAAAAAAAGTCTTATTTTGATCTCAACATTACGTCTTTAAAATATTTGTACTCAATTTTGAAACACCCTGTATAGTCAGTCACAAAAGTCAACATACATTAAAAACAGATGTAAATAATGATTATTTTAATGAAATATACTGCCTTAACTAGTAGTTAATTAGTCCCTCATTCATTTCTAGAACTGTCTGAAGACATCGAAGGCATTGATGATACAAGATTTTCCGGTAATATTTCGAACCAAGACGTTTCTAAAGCGGTTTTTAAAGATTCTTTATTTGTTACATGAATATTTCTAATTCTGTGTTCTAATTCATCCCAAAAAAAGTCATTATGTTTGAGATCAGACAACTAAGAAGAATGTAACTGTTCGCGTTAATTCACGAAAAACTTTAGCTATATGTTTAGGATTGTTGCCCTATTGGAAAATCTATCAATCATCAAGCTGTAAGCCTTCGACTGATGTCAACAAATTGCCTTGCAATATCTTTAAATATTGTTTATGGTCCATAGTAGAATCAATAAATACCAAATTTCCAAGTTCCGCCGCTGTTATCGAACTCCGAACCATAACGTTACCACCACCATGTTTTACAGTTTTAATCAAATGTTGCGATTTTAGCTCTTCATTGGTTTTTCGCCACACTTTCCCTTTCCCAACGGAATCGAAAATGTTGAATTTACTTTCGTCTGTAAATAGTTATTTTCCAAAATTGCAAGTCTTTATTTATGTGTTCGTTTACAAAATTAAGTCTTTTTTGTCTGTTCTTATCTGAAATGAATGATTTCTTAAGTGGAATTCGTCCATGATATCCTTTTTACGTAAGGCTTTTCTGATTGTTTCGGGTGGCATTTTCACGGGTACGTTCTACTTCAGCCGCTAATTTTGAGGCACTTCTTTGTGATAATTGTTTAATTAATTTCAAAATGGATCGGGAATCTCATTCCATTTTTTTTGGTTGTCCTTTGTGAGGTTTATTTCAAACACTGCCCCTATTATTATAATTTGAAATAATAGTTAGTTTGCACTGTGCTGTGTTAAATTAACTAAAATTTTTGTTTATTTCTCAATGAAATTACTTAATAGAAATAGGAATTTCAATTCTCCGCATGATTTTAAACAAGGCAATAACTATACTTTTTACCGATATTAAACACCAGTCAACTTCAGATTCAAACTGAATAAAGACTCAATGTTAAAAAGTGATAAATAATACAAAAACAATTTTTTTTTTGCAGACTTTTGTAGGGTATAAATCCTATATTTCAATAATTTTATTATTAAAGTGGCGTCAACTTCTAACAAAATCATAATATAGTACATATTAATTATTCAAGATGATATAAAATTTCAGGATGTATGTAGATTTTTGTGACTGATTGTATTTTGATAACTTAGTATCTTCAAATCTTACCAAAACAGAATTGGTGAAGTTGCAATGGATATCTTTTAAATTGGAAATGAAAATTTTCCCATTTAATTCGATAACTTTGTCTATTTTACAATTATTCTTAATAGCATATTCTAACTCTTCGATTCTTAAATAACTAAAAATACTTCTAACTAAGCCTTTACGCGATTAAAAGGAATATTGTAATCCACTTCCAATAAGTAGTTTGCATTTGAACAGAAATCATTTGTCACTTTGGCTGATCGAAATTCAATATTCTACGCATAATCTGTTATTCCTTTAAGATAGGAAATGTGTTGATAGTACGGGTTCTGAACTGATTCTAAATTTAGTGTTGCTAATGATTTGTGCGAAAAATTCCGAGGTTACTCTTTCTTCTTTGTTAAACATATTCCCTGATGAAAAACTGTTGTTCCATTACCGATTATTATAAAAAGCAAAAAAAGGGTTTCCACTACTTCCAAATTTTACCTAGATTTCATTTAAGTTTCCTTGAAATGCCCAAAACTTGAGAAATTTCCTTAAAATTGGCGTTCGAAATACGAATTTTGACGATCTACACACGCGCGTAATGCCTAAACTAGTTCAGAAACCTTACCGCGAACAGGTCTGTTATATTTGATAATTTGTTCCAAATTAAAATTGAAAATGTTTTGAACAATTTTGAAATATGAAAATTTGGCAATATTTGAAGAATTATTATGTTTTAATTCAATTTACCAAAAATAGCCTATGCATCTAAATGTTGTATAGTATTTTGTAAACTTATGAATGTTGTTTTGAACGAATGGTAAATCAATAATTCGTTTCTTTCATTTCTGATTCATCACGATTTACTATAGAAAGAACTGCTATAGACCACTGTTCAAAACTTATCGGTGGATTACCGATAGTAGTTACGTCATTGTCATATTGAATAATTTAGACAAAGACGAATTGCTAATCGACGTGCGAACCGGTGCATTTTGAAAAGTGGCCATATTAGTTTTTCGTTTACTTATTTATTTGTCATTTAATTAGTAAGAACATCACTAAAACCCTCTCAGTGGTCACCATTTTCACCGGAAAGAAAAAACAAAACAAAAATACTCTTTCAAAAGTAACAAGAAAAATTAACAAAATAAAAACTCACCACTGGTAGAGGTTAGAGGAAGGAAAAGGATAAAATTAGTACAAAATAAAGAACACTCTAAACCTGCTACTCGAAATCACGATCTGAACATCGACGTGTATTTCTAATCTTTTTAAATAACAAATGTCAAATAAATCGAAGTTTAACCCATTTGGCAACTGCGCTTGTCAGCAGTTGTCAAAACTCGATCCGTCAACTAGCACATTTTTCCTGGTTAGGAAGAATCATAGGCGTTGGTTCGTTCTTTGCATTATTTTTTAAATACCACCTCAAAGGTAAGTTTATCATTTCACTAATATGGATTTTTAGCAATTAATTCTCTATTTTCAGTATGGGTGTTCAAGTAGTTACAATTTCTCCTGGAGACGGTAAGTTTTAGTCTTGTTCCTTTTCGTGAATTTTATACATGTTACAGACCGGAATTCATAATTTCGCTTTAAGATATAATTTTAATCATTCCGTTGAATTACAGACGTTTTATAGCTTTAAAACAATGATTAATTTTACAACGTCGAACGAACCTCCATGTAGATACTATTTTTTAAATTTATTTTCTTTATCACAGGCTCAACTTTTCCAAAAACTGGACAAACCGTAGTTGTTCATTATACGGGTACCTTGCAAGATGGAACCAAATTCGATTCTTCCCGTGATCGAGGCACTCCTTTTAAGTTTCGTATTGGAAAAGGAGAAGTCATCAAGGGATGGGATGAAGGAGTTGCTCAGGTAATTTATAGTTCCCTGTTGCATTAATAATAGTATTTAAAAATTCACTTGTCCTCCTCTTAATGCTGACAACTCATTTTCTAATATATCTGTACTGGTATATCTCATTAGGCAATTTAAGTTCTTTAATTAATCAAATGTAAGAAGAATCAGAAGAACATTTTGCAACATTGTATAAAGCGATTTTTTGTACTATTCTCTTGTCGCCTGTGCAGGTCCTTATAATTGTAGATTTATTCAGAGAAACATTACAGCGGTTCAGCATATCTTTGAATAAATCGAATCCTCTGCAGCCAATATAATACAAAGATAATTTCATCTAAATCTTTTTGTAAATCTAAATTGGTCTAATCTAAAACTGGTCTACATTTGAAGTTAAATAATCTTGAAACCATGTGTCTATATTAGTCACAAGTCAATTTTCTGTCTCAAATATACACTATTCTTTACAAAAATTTTTTAATATTGATTAGAGATGCTTGAATATCATCATCACTTTTAGTTATGTTCCATCACAGAAATCAGTAATTTATTTTTATCTATCTTTTAAAGATCCTTGTTAAACTCTTCATAGCTGCCTATTCATTATTTATGTTAAATTAAAGTAGGTTTTAATGCTTGTTGGAAATTTTAGTCTATTATGACCAAAGTGGATTTTATTTCTTATTACTTCAACTAAATACAAGAGAAGGTCTCATTAACGTTTTAACTTGAGAAAGCAAAAATCATAATGACAGTGAATGACAGACAGATCGTTAAAAAAGTCCCGAATTCTCTGCGAGAACCTTAACTCCATCTCTCAGAAAATAGTGAGACGTATAAAAACAAAAGGGCTTCATTAACAGGAGAGAGCAGAGTTAATTTGAACATAGGGAAAACAAAGTAATAATCTGAACACAACGCCGCCCTTGACAGACGTTAGTCTTCAATTTGTCCGTTATCAGGAAACAGTACACACAACTTCGCTACCGCGCGTTTGATTATACCAATAGCAGTTCCAACAGAAGCAACGCGAACTATTCCATCACGACCTTGATGAATTTCTTCTACTCCAAAAACACCGGGAGCTGATAGATTGGGGTAATTTTGCTTCCATTTTGTGCGGGTTTGCAATTCTGATATGAATTCTTTCGATCATCAGCGCCAAAAATGCTGTTGCAAAGCTTGAAGTTGTTGTTACTTTGACAGGTAACATTTATTGATTTCCTTATAATCAGGACCTGGCAGATTGGTTATTCTTTCGCCAATGAGGAAGTGTGCAGGGATTAAAGGATCAAAATCAGTTGGAGATGTACTTAGAGGGGAAAGAGGACGAGAGTTTAGACATGCCTCAATTTGACAAAGCACACTGTAAAACTCTTTAAATGTTAATATAGTATTAATAAGTACTCTTCTTAAATGGTGCTTGGTCGATTTAACCCCAGCCTCCGAAATGTGGGGCTCTGGGGGGTATAAATTCCCAGTTAATGTTAAAATTATACATTTGAGTTCGAATAGTTATATTTTGACTTTAAAAAGCGATGAATTTCATTTTTTGCATTTACAAAATTCGTACCATGATAGGAATAAATATTTGAACTCATACCTGTGCGAGAAAAAATCTTTGTAGCGTGTCCATAAAGGACAGTAGTAGGACTCACAATCAGTGTTAGATCGCTCACCAGTTCTAAATGGATAGCTCTTGTGCATAAATACACAAACAGACACACGAAGCACTTTCAACGCTTGTAATTCCGAGTAGGGCGATCCTTGATCGTAAAAAGCCCGCAATAGTCTATGCCAACATTAGTAATGGTTGCATAATATGGTTGGTAATAGTAAATGGCTTGCTTGGCTTTAATCAAAAATTTGGTAAATCGCCCATTTTGTGTTTTATCATGATAGGATTACACCTTGTACAGTTGAGGCAAAGACGAATGGTTTGCTTTACCAAATTCCTACCACCAATAATCCAGAATCGTTCCTTCAACGAGGCGAGAACTGTTTGTGGATTCGCGTAATAAGCGAACGTGTTCAAAATGCATTAGGAGGTTTGACAACTGACAATTTTTGAAAGGTAAAATCAGGAGATTTTTTTTTTGAAATTAAAAATAGAATTGCGAAGACGTTTACCAACTCTTAAGATACCATCATTATCCATGAAAGGATCAAGATTCAAAATTTTGCTACTTGATTTCAAAGATTGAAGATGATTGAAGGTTCTTCAAAGTGTGAATTTCTACAGAAAAGAAGGAAGATTAAACTAAACGAACTAGAACCTGTAATGAATCCTGAAGTTTCAACGCGGTTAAAGGACCCACCTACCTTGTATTATTAGGTTTTCGCGTATTGCTTATAAATAATAAACAATACGATGTTACTTTTAAGTAATTTAGAGTAACTAGAAAATCTAGCAAAGATATCGAACTCATTTAACATTTGAGACAAGCGATAATGACTTAGCAATCTTTCCTTCCTTGACAAACTCTTCACATGTAACGAACTAAATTGTCTAATAATCCGCGGACTCTTAAGAAATTTTCCTTATGGCATGAAACTAAGTCAAAAAGTACTTTAATTTGTTTTTTCACTAACATATGCTTATTTTCAAACCGAGCAACCAATAAGTCCTATGCAACACAATAACTGCGGAACATTCTAATGATTGCATGATCTCCGCGGTTGAACCTTTCAAGCCCGATCTTAGGTAATGAAATTGTTAATATTGGACAACATTGGATCTTTATTGATTAAGGACTCACATATGTCACAAAAGAATGCCCACTCCCCATAATTTCCATCAAACGACGGCAGCGAAATGGGTGGCACTTTAATCGACGGCTCATTAGATAAATTGAAAACTAGATGGTACTTGTAACGAACCGCGTGGAGGAGCCGTGGTATTCGCAGCTATACTATGCTAGGATAAAAAACTTTTTTGTCTCATTGTCAGACAATTTCAAAATATCTTTGTTCGAATCAACAGCTTTCATTTTCACGATTAGCATCCGTAGCTTGAATATCAAGTACTTCGATAGCTAATTGTAGATACATCATAGAACTGATCTAGAATCGGCTCAATTTTATTTAAAAGATATTCAAACTCAAACACATTGAGATTTGTATCATTTTTCGCATTATCAAAGAACGTTTGAAAATGTGTTAACTGACTCTTTAATTTTTTCTTCTATTAATGTGAGTCCTTAAATCATCGTTGGACTCTTCTCAAGACATGTTTAAGAAAACGTTTAGTTGCAATCAACTTATAAGTAATAGATATAGATTTAGAATAATATAATTATAATATACGCAGCACGTTTATTATTCAAACTGCAGTGAAATTATAAATTTCGTAATAAAATTGATATATTGTAATTAAAGTGATTAAATTGAACCATGTCCAAGTAATAACGGAAATATAGAATAAAGAATGCATACTTACATTGATCTGATGTTCAAACACTTATTCAAAGCTGCTTTTCTTAAAAACATTGAATTACGTACACATTAATGAAGAAACAATGGCGTCTCCAAGTAATTTTCTTTCGATGAAAATTGACTCGAAAAATAGTGAAATAGTTATTTATGTAATAAGTGTGTAAAGTAATGTTTTTATGGCCTGAGCACGAAGGTCATAAAACATTTTTACTCACGTATTATATACAATATTTTTTCTACAGGGGAAATTTGAAGACATTTTTTTTATACAAGTAACTATAAAATGTCACTCTACAAAGATTATCAAAAGTTGTTTTTCACGTTTGTTTATCCGTAGCCAAAGAATTCTTTATACGCTTGTATAATCACGGCCACTTTGATAGTATTGTTTTGATGTCTGTCAGTCTTAAAAGATTTAATGTCAAAAAATAAACACCTTCAACTGTTTATTCACATTTGTTACATCGAATAATTGCGATAGTTGCAAATTATAGTTTGTTGTTCGAGTGAAAATTTAAANTTATAAATAAATTAAGATGGAAGATAGTTGCACACCACCAGAAATTTTGAGTGAAGCACAAGACGCCGTTTTAGATCTCTTGCCGCAAAAACCAAAAGTTATATACGAAAAACGCTACAACGAATTTATCAAATGGTGCGAATTTAAAAAAGTCAAAACATTTTCAGAAAATGTTTTGCTTGCTTATTTTTCTAAGCAAAGT